>SJXQ01004942.1:356884-407507 GCA_006408695.1 Aepyceros melampus | reverse complement strand
GGGACGACCGAGGATGAGATGGCTGGATGGCATCACGGACTCAATAGACGTGAGTCTGAGTGAACTCCGGGAGTTGGTGCCGGACTGGGAGGCCTGGCGTGCTGCAATTCATGGGGTTCGCAAATAGACAGACACGACTGAGCGACTGAACAGAACAGGTAACATGGATTCTGTTGTTATACTCATTTTATCAATGGGACAATAAATTCGAGAGGGATTAAAATAGTAACCCTAGGTAATACAGTAGAAAGATGCAGAGTTTGGGTTGGAACACAAATCTCTGTAAGCAGCTGGTCTAAATCAGTTCAGTTCAGTTCCTTCGCTCAGTTGTGAACAGCTCTTTGCAACCCCAAGGACTGCGGCATGCCAGGCTTCTCCGTCCATCATCAACACAAACTGATCTAAATATTTTAATGCTATCACTATTTTTAGTACATATATCTTATCTGGTATGTAATTTTGTGAACAGGAAGTCATTTAATATTTAGAAAAATTCTGTGAGGGAAACATTTACTTCCAATAGAAAACATGTTATCTGATGTTGAACTACCATTTTATTACAAAATATCATGAAAATATAGATATCTAGGGATATTTTTTAATTACTGAAAATATCTCTATTGATGGAAATAATCACTAAATAATCTATAATAGGAATAGGAAAGAGCTTTATTTGAACTAGAGTAAAAACTATAGGCTGGGAGATACAGATATGAGAAGCATTTGAATTGCTTTTCACTGGACTACAAAATAGGAAGGCTTATAAAGGCAAACCTGCAAAATATATGTCATCAAGTATCACAGTTAAAGCTGGTAAGATTCAGGGATACTTAAGCAAGGATTTTTGTGGGCCTGAAATGGCAGCATGGTTGTAAGTGGAGAACTTGAGAAAATGTCTGAAAATGCATCCACAATGGTTACCCAGCTCTATTTTGAATTCCTGAATCACAGGCATGACTGACTGAATTCCAGGGGGTCCCACAGCTGGTATCAGACTCCTGATAGGCATAGCTGTGGCCAGGGGATTCTGGGGCTGGTGTCTGCCTTCTGGTGAATGAGGCTGGGTCTAAGAACTAGTTGCAGCCCATTAATCGACAAAACTATGTCCTGCATTGACTTTTTCCAAGGGGCCTGAGCTGTTCCAGAGCAGTTGTTTGTCTACTTGTGAGTAGAACAAGATCCTGGGCCCTGTGATGGGCAAGGCCAGGACCCAGTGAGGTTGAGAGATTCAGAAGGACAGCTACCACTCCCATGGTTGAGTCTGTGTCCCTGCACAGCTGCCTGCTTGGCCTGGGGTGTCCCAGGACTTGGATTGAGTGGCTATTGGGCCCATCTGAGACGTGGTGCTAATAAGCTAGAAGGATTCCAAAATGGCATTTCCAGCACCAGTAAGCTCATGGTAGAAAGAGCTACCCAAAATAGTTGCTACCAGTGTCTACTTCCCCAGGATACTTCCATGTGTTTTATACATCTCTGAGAGGCTCTCCAAGATCAAGAAATATGTCTGATCCAGGCTCTTTTCAATTTATTTCTGCCCTGGGTCTCTGAGCATGTGAGATTCTCAGTGCTCCCTTTAGGTAAAGTGTCTCCATTTCCTGCTGCCCTCTGGCTCTCCTGAAAGCAAGCCCTTCTGGCCTTGAAACAAGATTCTAGGGGTTCATCAGTACCCTTGGGTTGGGGAGCTCAAGTGGAGCTCAGACCCCTCACTCCTTGGAGAGGAGCTCTATAATTGTGGTTCTCTTTCCATTTGTGGTTTGCCTACTGAGGAGTGTGGGTCTTGCTTTTTACTGTGTTTCCACCCCACCTACTTGTCTTGTTGTGGGTGCTCTTGTAGGTCCTTAGTTATAGATTATCTTTTCTGCTAGTCTTCATGTTGTTCTCATTGATAGCTGGTTGGTAAATAGTTGTAATTTTGCTGTTCCTTTGGGAGGAGGTGATCTCAGGATCTTCCTATACTGAAATTTTGGTTACCTATCCAAGGTGTCCTATATTTTCACTGTTACATGCTTTTCTGACTATTTTTAAGAAAAGGAAGGAATCTATATTTATTTTAATGTTGCCAGAAGTAAATCTATTTCTGATATAATTAGATATTTGAACATTTACAAAATTGGTGTTCTCCCAATTTTTAATATTAAAAATCTTTTCCCAAGATTTTTTCTCCCTCTCAAGCCCCAAATCTTTAAATGGTTTATTACTTTTTGATCTCTTTGTCATTTATTTAGTAGACTTTCTTCTTGACATATAATTTCCTCTATGCAATATATTATTTATTTATATTTATATATCTTACATTATTGTAACAGTGTTTTATTATTGTTTGTATATTTCTTACCTATCTAAAAGAACATTGCTTAATAAATGTGAGGGTTCGTTTAATGTGTCAACTTCATAGGGCAAAGGGATGCCCAGAGAGCTGTTACTCTCTGTATAAATATTATTTTTATATAAACATTATATATATAATATAAACGTTATTTCTAGGTGTGTCTGTGAGAGTGTTTCTGGAAGAACTTAGATTTGAATTTGTAGACTGAGTAAAGATCATCATCAATCAAGTGGTCATCATCTAATCCATTGAGGGCTTAAACAGGACAAAAAAGTGGAAGAATGGTGACTCTGCTCTCTGCTCTAGGACCTCTATCTTCTCCTCTTAGACATTTGGGATCCTGGTTTGCTGCCATTTGGATTTGGACTGCAATATGCATTAGCTCTCCTGGTTCTCCAGCTTGCAGATGGCAGTTCATGGGACTTTTCAACCTCCATAAAATCATAAACCAATCCTTTTTATTGGCTTCTTTCTTATATAACTACAGTCAGACCATTGATTCTTTTTCTTTGGAGAGCTTAATGCAAAAAGGCAGGGATTGCTTGCATTTATAACATCATCTGGCCAAAATATTTTTATATTAGTTAACTTAGCTATTTTAATAATTATGAACAATATAAAAGAGCATAAAATAGATAGCAACAAACTCAGGGAAACCTATTTGCGTTATAAATCACAAATATAAACCTTATGCATATATGCTAATGATTAACTTGCTTTTAATTTATAAAGCATCTAGATTGGTGAAGATCTATGCCTCTGCAAATACAGACTTCCTATTCCCCTCTCTTACTCTATAGAATTGACTAATATCCTACTGTATTTCAGCATCTAACCTCTCAAGTACTTATTATTTTACTAATCATGTGAATGATTATAAATAATATATAATATACTCAAATGTACATAAATGGTGTAATGCTTTGTCAAGATCTAATTAAAAGTACACTTTCAATATTTCTCTATGTTGGTAATCACTACTTTTTTATTTTATTTGCACTTTAATATATTTTCCAGGTTACACATGAAGAGAAAATTGAAATGTAGTAGCATATTGCATTAGAAACATAGACAAAGGATATTTTATTTTGAGGTTGCCAATTTAGAACCTGTATTGGGAATGTTTTTGCTGAACTCTCAAAATAAGAACAAAGAAACTACTTTTGTTTAAGTGAATTGACTTGCTCCTAAATGAAATTTAATTGGAACCTTTTCTACTACAGAAGCTTACAATAAAATAAAGGCTTAATTAGAGCAACACTGCAGAATTGTTTAGTTCTCATACATTTTAAAAGTTGCTGCTATACAGAGATGGTTAGATAGCATCACTGACTCAATGGGCATGAATTTTAGCAAATTCTGGGAGATAGTGAAGGAAAGGGAAGGATGGCCTGTTGCAGCTCATGGAGTTACAGAGAGTTGGACATGACTTAGTGACTGAACAACAACAACATACAAAGTAAAGACTGATCATGGATTTGTTGTACAGAATATTCCAGGCTGTGGGTAACTTAGAGGGATATGATGGGTCCTTCTTCACAAACTCGTAAGAAATTATGAGTCAGAAATATGATAAAGAGAAGAGAACTCTACTCAATGTGACTGTAATTAATTATTTCTATATGTGACTCAGAGAATCTCATTATTTTATAAAGATAACTTGTGGAAAAGCTTTCACTAGTAATTATTCTTCTTTTATATCAACCAGAGGGGGGAATTGGGAATTCAGAGGTTTCTGTGCTCTACTATCTGTCTCTCTTCATCTTCCTCTTTTTATTTGTGTTTCCCATCACATTTGAGGCTTCCCTGGTGGCTCAGACGGTAAAGTGTCTGCCTGCAATGTGGAGGACCCGAGTTTGATCCCTGGGTCAGGAAGGCCCCCTGGAGAAGAAAATGGCAGCCTACTCCAGTATTTTTGCCTGGAAAATTCCATGGATGAAGGAGCCTGGTGGGTTACACAGTCCATGGGGTTGCAAAGAGTCGGAGACGACTGAGTAACTTCACTCACATTTATTCATTTAACCAGTATTTGTGGAATGCCTATTATGCATTAGTTCCTATGGAAATAACTATTTATAGGACTCTTTTAAACTGCTCATAATCTCATGGACAAAGAGATACACTGGTGTTTTCTTCTACATAGATCTAAGTATCCTCCTTAAAATATCAAATGTGAATCTATGGATTTACCTCGCCTGCTGGTAAACATAGAGCAGATTCTTTAGTAGGAAAGGAAGACCTAGGGCTCCAAGGGGTGCGTCACAGGTGGCTCAGTGCTAAAGAATCTGCCTGCCAATGCACAAGCTGCCAGATCCCTGGGCGGAGGAGATCCCCTGGAGTAGGAAACAGCAACCTACTCCAGTATTCTTGCTTGGGAAAGCCGATGGACAGAGGAGCCTGGTGGGCGACAGTCCCTGGGGTCCTAAAGAGTTGTACATGACTAGACTGAGGGACAGAGCACACAGGGCTCCCAGATCTCTAGATAAGACAACTCCATCTGCAATACCTATACCTCTATTCATAGGAATGAAGGGTGTGCCCCATGCAATCCTTTCACTCCTTGAAGTCTTTTTGTCTTATTCTCCCCGCCTCACTCCCTTATAAAATATTCACAATTTGCTGTGGTACCTATACTCTGGTAACCTCCCTATGATTTTTGCCTCCTATTTTATATCAGTCTATATTTAAAAAAAAAAACCAACCATATTATACCTGGAACTATTAGCTTAATAATGTTTAGAAAAAATATCTCTGTTACAGCTGCCACACAATTAGTAGAATCAGTTTAACAATGAAGAAAAGAGACTGCAGTAAGGATAGTGAAGTTACATTCTAAGTTCGGTTTTACAATTTACAGTGTGACCACTTGAATCTCTGTTGGACTTGTCTTCCCATTGCAAAATGAAGATAACAACCTCTTTTTGTTCAGTGGGTTGCTGTAAGATAATATGAGAGAATATAAACATGAAAAATTCTTAATCACTATATAAACAAAGTATTAACAAGTATTAATATAAATTATATTGATAGAATTTGAGGATATATTCAAATCTGTAAACACTAGTCTCTTTATATACACCATACAAACAAAATTGTAATAGGATTTGCCTTTTAAATTGAAACTTTTCAGAGCATCAGTCAGAGACACAATGTGATCATTAATGGAGCTGTTACAGTCTTAATTGGAAAATGAAATAGTCATAGCCCTAGAGAAAACTTGACATCTTGTTCATTATCTGAGACTTGATTTTTGTGCTGTAATTATTTTAGGATCCCATTTAAAGTTACAGTATAACCAAATGATTGAGTTATATATGTGAATAAACTTGAATATGTGCAAAGTGAATTCTTTGATAAATATATCCTGTTGATTCAATTTCAAGGGAATCTGCACTAATTTCAGGTCTTTTTTTCATTGAACACCTAAGGGGCAGTCACTTGGAAAGAAGAATCAAAACATGTGCCTTGAGAGAAGAAAACAGACTTTTAAAGTGCTAATTTATGACTTGTAATTAGCAGCAATGCCATTTACTCTGTGTTTCAATCCTAGTAAAGTTTGAAACTCTTTCCAGTAAGGCAAGATCATTAAATATCAATTCATTGTCTGAGATAAGTGTTGTGGGAGGAAAAAGGAAAAGAAAAATGTGACCCCTGATGCTAACAAGATTTCTAGGCAACCAGGAAGGAAAAAGACTGAAAAGTCTTTAATAGGGCTTCAACTGTTTTCTAAGAAAAGGGAAAACCACTATTCGATCTCATTTAACCCTTATAATCAAATTTCACAGAAGCATTATTATAATCTTATTTAATCAAGTTCAGGAAGAGCCTATATTAATCTCTCTTTTGAAGAGAAACAATTTTAGCTGAATGACTCCTATAGAATAGGGCATTTAATAAATACTGCCCAGAATCATACAAATTTGTCTGTGTCAGAACTAGCAGATACTATCCTACAGTCTCTTAATTGTTAAATAAATACATACACGCATGCATATATAATAGTGCTTTTAGCCGCGAAAAGAACAGAGGCAAATTCCTGCCCTCATGGTGTTACATTTTCCAGAGGTAAACAGAAAATTACCATATATTTAAACAAATCTGTATTACAGTTTTAGTTACCAAATGGTGAAAAGTAAAATAATGTAAAGAGATTAAGATTGGTGGGAATAGTTGGATAAGGTGCTTTTTTGAAGAGATAACAGTTGAACAGAAACTAGAAGGAAATGTAGGGAAAAGGTCTGGAAGTAAATTTAAGCCAGAAAAAGCAGCAAGTGTAAATACTCAAAGTTCACTCTAAACTTGGACTATTCAAGTAATAGAAATATGGTAGATTTGGACTGAGCAAACAAATTAGGGTGAAGATAGTGGAACAGCTATTACTAAATTTTATACACACTGAGCTATGTTAAATAATTTGAATATTACCTTAAATGTGATAGGAAGCTTTTGCCTTTACATTGCAAAATAAGGAAGGTACCTCAAGGCAAAGGCTGCCTTTGGACTTCAAATGTTTTGGACTCTAGAGGGTGGAGCATAGGTTTATGAAGGTGGTTTTAGTGGAGGTTACAAGTGCTTGGATTAGGGTCATAATTGCAAAGGTAGAGAAATAACTGAATTCTCAATACATCTTGAAGATAGCCTGATATACAATAAATTGTTATATGCATTAAATCAGATAATGCAAAAGATTTATATTTAGAGTATCAAGATAGTAAACAACTGTAAAAAACTTAAAAATCATACAAATAAAAGGATTATATTGTAAAATTAACATAGAAATGTTTAAATTTCTAATAAAAATTAAAGACAGAGTGCTCAATAGCTTTTTACCAATCTTATTCTAGTAATAAAATTAAATGTCAAAATTTGAAATATTTCTTTAATCTTCAGTTATTCCTTTTGTTATTTCTTCTGTGCATTTGAAATGGCAATGTCTTACAGTTTAAATATAGAAATGTAACAAATTTAATCCTAGCTTTTTAGAACATGCTTACATAGTGTATATAAAGTGCATCTGTTACATATATAATTTGGTATATATATTGAATTCTCATCAGTGTGTGTGTCTATGTATGTCTCTGTGTGTTTGTAGTGTTTCAGGTATAAGGCTGTGCTTGAGCTCTTGCAGTAATTTTGGTATTCTCATGGCAAGATGCCCATTTTAATAATTATGCAATTAGAAATTTCTCAAGGTAGAACCATATGAGACTATGTTCAAACCTTCCCATCAAGACTAATGATAAATAATCTATGCACAGCAAAGTGGCAAATTTTAATCAGTAATGGTGCAAGTAATGATTTGGCAACATATTATGTAAGATTGATAATGAGTTTTTTAAAAAAAGCAATCTGTGGTTGACAAGTTAGATTAAAATGAAAGCATTCATAGCTGTAGGGTTCGGCTTCTGAATAGTAATCTGGCCCAGTTTATCTATTACAGGCTAGAATCTATGAGGTAACAGACAGGTGTTCAATTTCCAGGGTTAGTCATCTCCTTCAAGGCTTTACTGATTTTCTTCAACTTTATTAATTAGACATATGAAAGCCTGTTTTGGAGAGAGGTGAAAATTAGGATTACAACTTAAATGTTTAACTCATTATCTGATGAGCTATGGTGCTCCAAGTAAGAAACTGTGATTATTTTGGGTTATTAGGAATATACAAATATGATGAAGTACAATTTTTAAAATGTTTATGTTGGGCAGTTACTGTTTAGTCGCTAAGTTGTCTGACTCTTTCAGATCCCACTGAGTGTAGCCCGCCAGGCCCCTCTGACCACGAGACTTTCCAGGCAAGAATACTGGAGTGGGTTGCCATTTCCTTTGCCAGGGAATCTTCCCAAACCGAGATCAAACTCATGTCTTCTACACTGGTAGGCAGATTCTTTACTGCTAAGACACGAGGGAAGCACACAATATCTAAAGGGTATTTTAGATTTCACTCCCCTCCCTACCAAAATGCTTCAAACTTTTGAATTATAGAATTTAAGGAACAAAATCTAGGAAGGACCTCTATCATAGTGCTTCTTAAAATTTAATATGCATACAAATCACTCAGGGGTTATGTTAATAGGTAGATTCTAACTCAAGAGGTTTGGGGAAAGAGATGAAATTATTGTCTTCTATTAAGCCTCCAGATGTTGGTGATATTGTGCGTTCATGGATCACACCCTTTGTGTATCAAGGTTCTAGACAACTAAAAAATGAAAAGAAAAATCTGTATAGTTTAATTCTATTCTTAGACTGATACAGAAAGTTGCTTTGAATTTCTGCTTAAAAAACAACAACAAAAAACAAACAAACAGAGAATAATAAATAATGTATTGTAGGTGGTTTTAGAAAAAAAGTTATATGACATGCTAGTCAATAGATGAGGGAACATTTTATTGGAAAAATTTCTTAGTACTTTCCCTCAACCAATCTCAGTTCAATTAGTCACTCAGGTGTGTCCAACTCTTTTCAACCCCATGTACTGCAGCACAAAAGGCTTCCTTGTCCATCACCAACTCCTGGAGCTTGCTTAAACTCATGTGCATCTAGTCGGTGATGCCATCCAACCTCTTGTCCTCTGTCCCTTCTCCTCCTGCCTTTAATCATTCCTAGCAACAGGGTCTTTTCAAATGAGTCCTCTCTTTGCATCAGGTGGCCAAAGTATTGGAGCGTCAGCTTCAGCATCAGTCCCTCCAATGAATATTCAGGACTGATTTCGTTTAGGATTGACTGGTTTGATCTCTTGCAGTCCAAGGGACTGTAAAAAATCTTTTCCAGCATCACAGTTCAAAAGAATAAATTCTTGGGTACTCAGCTTTCTTCATGGTCCAAATCTCACATCCATAAATAACTACTGGAAAACCATAGCTTTGACTAGATGACCATTGTCAGCAAAGTAATATTTCTGCTTCTTAATATGCTATCTAGGTTGGTCATAGTGTTTCTTCCAAGGAGCAAGCATCTTTTACTTTCATGCTACAATGACCATCTACAGTGATTTTGGAACCCAAGAAAATAAAATCTGTCATTGTTTCCATTGTTTCTCCATCTATTTGCCATGAAGTGATGGGTTACTCTCAGATATCATACTCTCAGTTTTCTGATTGTTGAACTTTAAGCCAACTTTTTCACTCTCCTTTTTCACTTTCATCAAGAGGCTATTTAGTTCTTTGCTTTCTGCCATAAGGGTGGAGTCATCTGCATATCTGAGGTTATTGAAATTTCTTTCAGAAATCATGAATCCAGCTTGTGCTTCATCCAGCCAAGCATTTCACATAGTTTCTTTGCATAGAAGTTAAATATGCAAGGTGACAACATACAGCCTCGAAGTACTCCTTTCCCAATTTGGAACCAGTCGGTTGTCCCGTGTCCGGTTCTAACTATTGTTTCCTGACCTGCATACAAATTTCTCAGGAGGCAGGTAAGGTGGTCTGGCATTCCCATCTTTTTAAGAATTTTCCACTGTTTGTTGCAATCCAAACATTCATAGCCTTTGACACAGTCAATAGAGCATAAGTAGATTTTTTTTTCTGAAACTCTCTTGCTTTTTTTATGATCCAACAGATGTTGGCAATTTGATCTCTGGTTCCGCTGGCTTTTCTAAATCCAGCTTGAACATCTGGAAGTTCTTGGTTCATGTACAGTTGAAGCCTTGCTTGGAGAACTTTGAGCATTACTTTGCTAGCATGTAAGATGAGTGCAACTGTGCAGTAGTTTGAACATTCTTTGGCATTACCTTTCTTTGGGATTGGAATGAAAACTGATCTTTTCCAGTGCTGTGACTACTACTGAATTTTCCAAACTTGGGAGATATTGAGTGCAGCACTTTCAGAGCATCATCTTTCAGGATTTGAAATAGCTCAACTGGAATTTAATCAGCACCACTACCTTTGTTCGTAGTGTGCTTCCTAAGGTCCGCTTGACTTCGCATTCCAAGATATCTGGATCTAGGAAAATGATCACACCATCGTGCTTATCTGTGTCATGAAGATCTCTTTTGTATAGTTCTTCTATGTATTCTTGCAAACTCTTCTTAATGTCTTCTGTTTCTTTCAGGTACATCGCATTTCTGTCCTTTATTGTGCCCATCTTTGCATCATAATTTACCATGGTATCTCTAATTTTCATGAAGAGATCTCTAGTCTTTCCCATTCTATTGCTTTCCTCTATGTCTTTGCATTGGTCACTGAGGAAGACATTGACTGAGCAACTAATATTTAACACTTAATATGTAGTTCAGCCATTAGATGGTCTCCTCAATCTATGGTCCCTTCACTGTCTCTGTTTCCATAATCATCAACTTAGTTTCCTTACTGAATTTCTCTTATGTCTTGCCTAAAGTAACAATAATAATTCTTAACTAATCTATTTACTTTGAATTAATATATTTATTCTTTGCTAAAGTAAACAAATGAAAAAATCCACATTGAGTTGATACTTTTAAAACTATGATCCTGTTGAGTTTACCTTCTCATTACATTTTTGCTCATGAAAAACTAACTTGACATTTTGTTTTGTCTCAAAACCCTTATCCCATATTACATAATATAGGGAAATCAATTGTTCAGAATCAATTTTTCAATACAGTAAATTACAAACACACACATATATACAAGCAGAATAAAGATCTGAGAGTAATAATTTTCCAGGTTTTTAAGTTAAAAGAGATTTATCAGCCTACCTGTCATGAAAGTTTCTCAGCTACCTTCTTGGCCATGAATGAAAATAGAGCTACATTTGAGCTGAGATCAATGTATGGAGGACATGATGTAAGACAGAGAATAAGTATGAAAGTGGCTGCAAACCTAATTCAAATTTCAAGCCACATCCTCTTTTTCCTCAGTCGCTGAGCTTTTGCCTTCTCCAACAATACAGATAATCAAGCCAAGGGTCCTGTAATTATTGGTTCTTCCTGTGATCTCCAATACAAAAACCTTCCACTGAATCCCTCATTTTCAGCTCTGATCTGGTCTATTAGTGAATGATGAGTTTTGCTACAGGCAGGCAAAATGATACCAGTACTTCAGTTCAGTTCAGTTCAGTCTCTCAGTCGTGTCCGACTCTTTGCGACCCCATGAATCGCAGCATGCCAGGCCTCCCTGTCCATCACCAACTCCCAGAGTTCACTCAGACTCACGTCCATTGAGTCTGTGATGCCATCCAGCCATCTCATCCTCGGTCGTCCCCTTCTCCTCCTGCCCCCAATCCCTCCCAGCATCCGGGTCTTTTCCAATGAGTCAACTCTTCACACGAGGTGGCCAAAGTACTGGAGCTTCAGCTTCAGCATCATTCCTTCCAAAGAAATCCCAGGGTTGATCTCCTTCAGAATGGACTGGTTGGATCTCCTTGCAGTCTAAGGGACTCTCAAGAGTCTTTTCCAACACCACAGTTCAAAAGCATCAATTCTTCCGTGCTAGGAGTTCACTCAGACTCACGTCCATTGAGTCCGTGATGCCATCCAGCCATCTCATCCTCAGTCGTCCCCTTCTCCTCCTGCCCCCAATCCCTCCCAGCATCAGGGTCTTTTCCAATGAGTCAACTCTTCGCATGAGGTGGCCAAAGTACTGGAGCTTCAGTTTTAGCATCATTCCTTCCAAAGAAATCCCAGGGCTGATCTCCTTCAGAATGGACTGGTTGGATCTCCTTTCAGTCCAAGGGACTCTCAAGAGTCTTCTCCAACACCACAGTTCAAAAGCATCAATTCTTCAGCACTCAGCCTTCTTCACAGTCCAACTCTCACATCCATACATGACCACAGGAAAAACCATGGCCTTGACTAGACGGACCTTAGTCAGCAAAGTAATGTCTCTGCTTTTGAATATACTATCTAGGTTGGTCATAACTTTTCTTCCAAGGAGTAAGCGCCTTTTAATTTTATGGCTGCAGTCACCATCTGCAGTGATTTTGGAGCCCCCAAAAACAAAGTCTGACACTGTTTCTACTGTTTCCCCATCTATTTCCCATTAGGTGATGGGACCAGATGCCATGGGAGGGTATAGATAGGTGTTATTATTCCCTTTCCTCTTTTTAAAATATTTATTTTTTATTTATTATTTGTCTGTGCTGTGTTTTAGTTGGGGCATGCAGGATTTTTTATCTTTGTGGCGGCCTGCAAAGTCTCAGTTGCATCATGTGGAATCTAGTTCTGTGACCAGGGATTGAACCTGGGCCCCTGCACTGGGAGTGAGGAATCTTAACAACTGGATCCTATTATCCGCCCCCCCCCCCTTTTTTTTAACAGATGAATAACCTGGTTTGAGAGGTGAGGTAATGCCAGTAAATGGTAAAGTGAGAACCTGCTCCAGCTTCTCTGCCTTGTACCAATGCCCCGAGGGAAGTTTCAGCTGATCTGATCGCACTTTGTGGTCGGAGAGAGGATAGCGCAGGGGCGGGACCCTGCAGGTCAGAGCAACCCTGCCGCCAAAGCACCAACTCAACGTTGTCTTGCCCTGAGAGATTAGAAGGGCTTAATTTGCATCAATGGTCTCCGGGGTTCAGTAGAGGCTATTTTTGTCTTCACTGTTCAGCCAGGACAAAGCCTCTAGGAGGAGCCCGAAGCAGTGCAAACCCTCAGGTGGGTCTCACGGGGCCAGCAAATTGACAAATGCGATTAAACAGGGAGGTTCAGAAGAGAATCAGCGGGATCACTTTGGGAGTGATTGCTGCGGCTTCAGTGGCATCTATCGCTGCTTACGTGTGTCGACAATTTGTTCTTGCTGTTGTGTCGCTCAGTTGTGTCCGACACTTTTGCAACCCCATGGACTGTAGCCCACCAGGCTCCTCTGTCCATGGAATTCTCCAGGCAAGAATACTGGAGTGGGTTACCATTTCCTTCTCCAGGGGATCTTCCCGACCCAGGGATCAAACCTGCATCTCTAGCACTGTAGGCAGATTCTTTATCACTGAGCCAGCAGCAAAGCCCTTGTATAAACTATAGAAATGCTTTTGAATCCAGTCTTTCTTTTTATCCCTGCTTCTCTTACTGCCTTAGCTCAGATGTCTTGCCTAGCTTTTTTTTTGAAGCTTCCTGCTCAGTTTTCCCCACCTCTCTTCCATCTCTCACGCTGCTACAAAAATGTCTGTCTTTGGAAACACAGATCTGAGGATGGCAGCTTCCCACTTAGAGACTCCCGCCCCATTAACACCCCACTAGTATCCAGTCATATTAAAAACTTTGACATAGCATTTCAGTTTCTTCTTCTAGCCCCGGATTAACATTCCAACCTTTTCTCCTACCACCCTACTTTCCTTTATCCTATCTTCCAGCCTCTCCAGGCTAATCACTCTTCTCCAAAAATAGCCAGCCCTCTATCGTGCCTCTCTGCTCTGCTCACACTCCATCCTCTGCCTGGAATGTCCTCCCCTCCTTACCTACCCCCTCGGGTGGAATCTTCCTTGGCCTTCCATGAGCAGCTCAAATGCCACCTCTTCAGTGCAGGCCTCCTCCCTGCCCCTTTCCAGGTGGGATATGCCACTCTCTGTGCTGGCCCCCAACCACTCCTTTCACATGCCTCCTTCAGGGAATTTTGGCTGGTTTGTCATATGTCATTTTGGCTCATGAGATGCTGAACTCCTTAGGGGAACAGAGAGCATCATATTTATCTTTGTGTCCTCTGTGTTGGTACCTGCAGGCATTGAACATTTTTGGTTGAATTTATTCATCTAACTGAGTGGTTTTGAGAAGTCTTAAAAGGGCTAAATTCTTTCCAGATCTTAGATAAACAGCAAAGGAGACAGCACAAAGTCGGCAAGAAGAAACGCCTTATTTAAGCATGTAGCCACTCCATACAGCCTGAAATGGAAATAGCACCAGGTTGGAATGGACAGAAATGGGTTTCTGGTCTTACCTCTGCCACGAACTGAGCTGTGTGCCAAGTCAGTCCCCTTTTCAGATTTCTTTATTTACAAAATGTTCATGCTGGGAATTCCCTGGCAATTCAGTGGTTGAGTCTCCGTACTTTCACTATCGAGGGCAAGTGTTCAATCCCTGGTCGGGGCGCTAGGATCCTGAAAGTCGCACAGCACAGCCAACGGTTCATGCTGGACAAAATGACTTTTAAGGTGTCTTCTAATTCTAAAATTTGAACATTCTTATTTTCTAGTTAGGGAAAGTAAGTCTTTATTTCCTTTTGTGTGTGATGGTCTTTTAGCAACAAGAACAGACATTCTATATTGTCATAGAAGCACCTTTCTCCTACTGTGGCCCTATTACATAAAATGTATGTATTAAAGATAGTACCAAATATTTTATGAAGCAAGAGTTCTTAATATAGGGTGTAAAAAAAAAGCAGAATTAACTAACAAAAAACTCCTTACTGACAAAATGTTAGGGCTTTGGTCCTTTAAAGTTGAAAGACCATGCATAAGGCCAAAAAAAAAGACCTCAGAAAGATTAGCTGATCTGATGGGTTCAAAAAGATGGAGGAGAGAATAAAGTAGTTGGGTCATACACAAGGATGGTTTGGAGGAGAAGGAGAAGATGATTGGAGGTGGGGTTTTAACTCAAGTCTTTGGGGAAGGCAGTCTACAGTATGGCACAGGGGCAAAGAGAATAGGAAATCCTCAAGGTGGTGAGTGAAGTGATGTTACTGGAACCTGTTAGGTGCTGTGACAATTTCCTTTTGTGTACAGGAAACTTGAAAGTCCTCTAATATTCTGAATGCTATTTTTTTTTAAACTGTGTTTATTTCTTAGAGGAATTTTAGGTTCACGGTAATGTGTGAAATGTACAGAGAATTTCATATACATGCACAACCTCTTCCAATGTGTGTCCTGCATAGAGTGGTGCAGTTGGCTGAATCAATGGCCCTGCACTACACACCATTAGCATCCTAACTCCATACTTCTACATCAGGGCTCACTCTTGGTGTTTTATAATCTGTGAGTTTTGACAAATGTATAAGGACATGTTCCCACAGTCATATTTTCATACAGAATAGTTTCAATGTCCTATAAATTTTGCCTGCTATGTCTATTCAACCTCTTTCACCCACTAACCTCTGGAACTTTTTCTTGCCTCCATAGTTTTGCCTTTTCTGGAATGTCATGTGGTTGGAATCACATAGTATATAGCCTTTCCTGATTGGACTCTTTGACTTCATAATATGCATTTAAGCTTCCTTCATGTCTTTTCATGGCTTGATAGCTCTTTTTTTTTTTTTTTTTAGCGTTGACTATTATTCCATTGTCTGGGTGTACCAGTTTATTAGCCATTCTTCCACTGAAGGGCATCTTCAGTGCTTCTAAGTTTTGGCAATTATGAGGAAAACTGCTATAAACATCGATGTGCAGGTTTTTAAAGTCTTTGGTTATTTTGGGTACATACTAAGGAGTGAATTCCTGAAGCATATGGTAAAAATGCATTTAATTTTATAAGAAACTGCCAAACCATCTTCCAAAATGGCTGTATTATTTTGCATTCCCACCAGCAATTAATGAGAGTTCTTTTTTTTTTTTTTGGAGGGACTGGTTCTTTATTTCAAAAAGACATTTATCAATTTTCAGTATCAAAATAGTTACACTATTGGGTTTTTTTTCTCCCAGTTGGTCCCCAAAGAGACCACACCAAAGGAGAGAACATTTTAAGCCAATTAAGCTGCAGGATGCACACCTAACAGACCTCACTGAAACCTCATCAAAAAAGGGGGATTGTGTAGGGAAAGACACTTGAAAAGGTCAGCCACTGCTAGCCCACAGACTGTAGAGAGCTCTCACAGGCAGAGGGGTGACCAGTGTGCCTCAAGCCCAAAGACGCAAAGTTCCAAAATAATAGAAAAATTTTAAAGTTTTGTACATACGCTTTTCAAGATTTCTCCAGCACTAACCGATACAAAGCACAATGAGATGGCACTTTTAGAGACAGCAGCTTCAGACCCAGAAAAGGGTGATGAGATCAGTTTCATATGGCTAAATCAGTGGCAAAACATAATTTTCTTTCCTTTCTTTCAAGGAGGCAGGAGAGCAAATAAGTGGTCACTTCAACATAAGGGGCGCATGATCCATTCTGTGAGCAGTTGGGAACAGGGTAGAGCTGGGACAAGGGTTTGGTCTCAGAGGTTTCACCATCTTAATTGTTTGATCACTTCTGATGAAAAAAGAAAAAAAAAAAAAAGGTTGTCCAAAGATACCATAAAGCTGAAAACCTGAATAGCACTTTTTTTTTTGGCTAACTCCTCCTGGAATCAAATTTCTGGTTTGGCAGATACTTTTTACAGAGCAATGAGGTTTCCCCAAATGGAGCCTTTCTCTGGGCTACTAGGCTCTCAGTAAGGCAGGCCCAAACCTTTTCCCTTTCTCTCTGGAGAAGGCAATATGCATTAAGCCGAAACATTACCTTCCAAAAGTGAGAAAGGGATTAGACTGCTGCTTCAGAACTACAGAATTATCTGGAATGTTTTTTACAAACGGTTGTTACATCAACAACAAAAAAGGTAATTACAAAATGTGTACATCACAACATGCTTTTAAAGACACTTTACATTGTGCTCACATTCCCTTAAACGTTGTTCCCAAGGGTGCTCAGCCTGTAGCCCAACTGGAATCTCTGGGGAGAGGCAGAGACAGTTTGGCGAAACACACAGGAGTAGGGGGGTGGGAGAGGTGGCGAAAGGAGAAAGCAGCCTTCCAGTTAAAGATCAGCCCTCAGTTTAAAGGTCAGCTTCGGGCAGGCTGGCCTCAGCGGAGTTGGGGTGAGAGGGAGGAGAGCGGCAGGGCAGGACTGGGGTGCTCTACATCTCATTCAGGTCAAGCAGAGTCTGGTCCAGCAACCTTTGTGTACAGAGGTGCACCTCTTTGGTGCATTTCAGTTTATATAGAGGTCATGTCATTGAGGGCGTGGTCCAGCTCCTCGCTAATGGCCTTGTACTTCAGTTTCTGGGCATAGAGCTCATCTTCCAAATCATCAATTGTCTTTTCCAGCTTGGCTACCGATCTCTCAGCAAACTCAGCACAGGTCTCTGCCTCCTTGAGTTTATCGGTAAGAATCTTTATCTCTTCCTCATATTTGTCTTCTTTTTGAGAGTACTTTTCTTCAGCAGCACTCAGACACTTCAGGTTCCGGTCCATCAGCCTGATTTGCTCATCCATCTCTCGGCAACAGGACTCTGCCAGCTCAGCTCGCTCCTCTGTGCGCTCCAAGTCTCCCTCAATAATCACCAACTTGCGAGCCACCTCTTCATACTTCCTGTCTGCCTCTTCTGCAATGTGCTTAGCTTCTTTGAGTTGGATTTCCTGGAGTTCCATTTTTTCTTCATCTTTTAAGGCTCGGTTTTCAATAACCTTCATACCTCTCTCGCTCTCATCAGCAGCTTTCTCAGCTTCCTCCAGCTTTTGCAGGGCAGTGGCCAGGCGCTCTTGAGCTCGGTCCAGCTCCTCTTCAACCAGCTGGATCCTACGGTTCAAGGAGGCCACCTCAGCCTCAGCCTGTTCTCGGGCCGTCTTTCTCCCTCCACTTCCCGCTGGAGGCGCTCGGCCCTCTCCCCTGCACCCTCGGCCTGCTGCTGCAGAACCTGGACCTTGCGCTTCACCGCCTCGATGGTGGTGATCCCGGCCATGGTCCCCACCCAGCTCCTGCTTGCTTCGGGTTCCTGCCTCCTCCCCTCGGCGTTGCAGCCGCTTCTCCTAATGAAAGTTCTTGTTTTTCTATATCCTTGTCAGCATTTGGTGTTGTCAGTTTTCTGGATTTTGGCCATTCTAAAAGGTGTATTGTGTTGATTTTCAGTTCCCAATGACACATGACACTGAGCATCTTTTCATATATTTATTTGCCATCTGCAAGTCTTCATGGTGAGGTGTCTGTTCAGGGCTTTTGCCCATCTTTTCTTGGGGTTGCTCATTTTCTTACTGTTAAGTTTTAAGAGTTCTTTGTATATTTTGGATAACAGTCCTTTATCAGATATGTCTTTTGCAAATGTTTTCTTCCGTCTGTGACTTGTATCCTTATTCTGTTTTTGGTGTCTTCTGTGGGTCCAGTCTCATTTTTAATAGATCCATTCAAGCAAAATTCTACTTTTAAATTGTTTAGCAGAAATCCTTTTTATCCAGAAATTTCTTTCTAACCTATAGAAATAGACTGTTTTTATTTGTATTTCCTTGATTTAGGAGCTATAAATAGAAGTTGTGAAAATTACCTGTCATCAGATTTGAGTTATAAACTTGCGGGGTGTGTTTCAAAGATCCATTGAGGAGATGACTTGGGGTTGGGAGACTTCAACCCAATTTCTTTTTCCAGAAGATTGTATTTATTTATTTTTAATTGATTGATGGATGATTGATTTGTAATCATATTGGTTTGATTTCTATCATACATTAACATGAATTAGCAATAAGTGTACGTATGTCCCCTCCCTCCCACCTCCTACACTTTCTTGCATCTCTGGGTTATTACAGAGCCCTGGTTTCAGTTCAGTTCAGTTTAGTTGCTCAGTCGTGTCTGACTCTTTGTGACCCCATGGACTGCAGCACGCCAGGCCTCCCTGTTCATCACCAACTCCCGGAGTCCACTCAAACTCATGTCCATTGAGTCAGTGATGCCATCCAGCCATCTCATCCTCTGTCGTCCCCTTCTCTGCCTGCCCTCAATCTTTCCCAGCATCAAGGTCTTTTCAAATGAGTCAGCTCTTCGCATCAAGTGGCCAAAGTATTGGAGTTTCAGCTTCAGCATCAGAGCCTTGGTTTGAGTTCCCTGAATCATATAGCGAATTTCCACTGGCTGTCTATTTCACATGTGTCAGTGCGTCTGCTTGCATCCACTCTGTCCATTCATCTCACCCTCTCCTCCCTCTCTCCTGCCTTTGTCCATAAGTCTGTTCCCTATATTTGCATCTCCACTGCTGCCCTGAGAATAGGTTTCTCAGTACCATCTTTCTAGATTCCATATATGTGTGTTAATGTGTGAAATTTCTTTTTCTGATTTACTCCACTCTGTATAATAGGCTCTAGGTTCATCCACCTCATTAGAACTGATTCAAATGTGTTCCTTTTTATGGCTGAGCAATATTCCATTGTATAGACGTACCACAGCTTCGTTATCCATTCATCTGTCGATGGACATCTAGGTTGCTCCCGTGTCCCAGCTACTGTAGATAATGCTGCAATGAACATTGGAGTACATGTGTCTTTTTCAGTTTTGGCTTCCTTAGAATATAGGCCTAGAAGTGGTATTGCTGGGTCTTATGGTGGTGTTATTCCTAGTTTTTTTTAAGGAATATTCATACTGTCTTACATAGTGGCTGTATCAATTTACATTCTCACCAGCAGTGCGAGAGGGTTCCCTTTTCTCCACACCCTCTCCAGCACTTGTTGTTTGTAGATTTTTTGATGAGGGCCATTCTGACCAGTGTGCGGTGATATCTCATTGTGGTTTTGATTAGTATTTCTCTGATAATGAGTGATGTTGAGCATCTTCTCATGTGTTTGTTAGCTATCTGTATGTCGTCTTTGGAGAAATGTTTATTTAGGTCTCTTGCCCAATTTTTTGATTGGGTTGTTTATTTTTCTGGTAATGAGTTGTATGAGGTACTTGTGTATTTTGGAAATTAATCCTTTGTCAATTGTTTTATTTGTTATTATTTTCTCCCATTCTGAGAGTTGTCTTTTCACCTTGTTTATAGTTTCTTTTGCTGTGCAAAAGCTTTTATGTTTAATTAGGTTATACTTGTTTATTTTTGTTTTTATTTCCATTATTCTAGGAGGTGGGACATCACCAACTCAAAGGACATGAGTTTGAATAAACTCCGGGAGTTGGTGATGGACAGGGAAGCTGGGTGTGTGCAGTCCAAGGCGTTGCAAAAAGTTGGACATGACTGAGCAACTGAACTGAACTGAACTGTTTATTTTTGTTTTTATTTCCATTATTCTAGGAGATGGGTCATAAAGGATCTTGCTATGATTTATGTCATACAGTGTTCTGCCTATGTTTTCTTCTAAGAATTTTATAGTTTCTGGTCTTATATTTAGGTCTGTAATCCATTTTGAGCTTATCTTTGTGTATGGTGTTAGGAAGTGTTCTAATTTTATTCTTTTATGCTTGGTTGTCCAGTTCTCCCAGCATCACTTATTGAAGAGACTTTTTCCCATTGTATATTCTTGCCTCCTTTGTCAAAAATAATCCGGTACCCATAAGTGTGTGGGTTAATTTCTTAAATCCATTTTTGCTATATCTGAGGTCATAGACCAAGGGGTTTAAACTAAAGTCCCCAAAACCCACAGTAGATAAAATTTATTTCTGACTAAGTATATATTATATTATGGCAGTGTCTGTCAGCTGGAATGTGGGTTAAGTAGATGGTGAGTTGATGTGAGTGAGGAACAGTTTCCTAAGAGGATTAGCTGGAACCCAAGAAAGGTCTCCTGTTTCCTGGATGAGAGGAGAGCTTTGCTGGATGAGGATTTGAAAGAAAGGGGTCAGAGCAATAGGGAGCTCTAGTTACAGAATGACACGGTTGGGGGGGGGGGTGGCCAAGTATAAGGCATGACAACTGTGGGTCCTTTTATAGATGCTGAGATATGGTGCTGGTGGTTGTGTTGTAGTTCTTGTTGACTTGCTCGGTGATATTTTGAGTCTATGAATTCCTTCTAGTGAGTTGTCTCCAAATGCTAGAATTTGATAGCCTCCAAGTTGTAGAGGCCATAGAGCCAGTACAGTTAAACCACAAAACTCGAACATCGTGAGACACTGTAGTATTTTCAGTCTGCGAAGAAAGATTGCAGGATTCATTTTCTGTTGGATGTGGGAAGATAGATAGCAGGGGACCAACTTCAGTAAAAAATGTTTTCCTTGTAGATCCTATGTAGCTGAAAATTGAATACCATGTTCTGGAGATTGGGAAGCAATACTGAAAATAAAAATCATGTTCCAGGAGGTAATAAAGAATCTCAGAATGTGCCATGTGAGGAACAGCCCAAGGAACCAGAGAAGAACTGGTGATGGTGGGAAGAGGAAAACATGTAGCAAATCTTCAAATACTTGATGAGCTTCAATATATATAGGGAAACAATACATTTGTTTCAAGAAAAAATTAGGACCAATAAGAATAGACATTATAGATAGGCAGATATTGTTTCAATGCATAAAAAATCTAGTAACAGTGCATTCTTCTGAACTTTATGGCAATTATAGAAAATGAAAGAATTTTTACAGCTCATTGTGGAAAAGAGTGGTTCCATGACTCCTGCCTGCCTGAGGGCTATGACGTTTAATATCTTGACAACCTGTAATCCATTCGCAGCACATTTATGGGGAAATTCTTTAATAATATGATCAGTGGGCTCTGAAAAGAGTAAATTCCTCATCATAGGAAACCTTCAGGCAGAGTTTGGAGACAATGTAGAGGGGATGCTGTAATGGCAATTTTAAAAATTCTTTAAAATGCATGAACTTTTTATTGTATTGTTTTATGAATTCTGAGAAATGCATAGACTCCTACAACTACCACAACAATTAAGATACAGAATCATTATCATCCTCCAGAATTATTTTGCACTTCCCCATTGTAGTCAAATCAACACCCATCCGTTAGCACTGGCGACCACTGATCTGTTCTCTACCCTGAAGTTTTTACTTTCCCAGTGAAAGTGAAAAGAAAGTGAAAGTGGAAGCCACTCAGTCATGTCTGACTCTTTGAGACCCCATGAATGATACAGTCCATGGAATTCTCCAGGCCCCAACACTGGAGTGGGTAGCCTTTCTCTTCTCTAAGGGATCTTCCCAACCCAGGGATTGAACTGGGGTCTCCTGTATTACAGTTGGATTCTTTACCAACTGAGCTATCAGGGAAGCCTGAGACTTTCCCAGAAAGCCACGTAAATGAAAGATACAATATCCAGCCTTTTGGAACATGTTTCTTTCACTCAGCGTAATATACTTGAGATTCATCCGTATTGTTGACCCGTCCAAGGTTTGGTCCTTTTTATTGCTGAGCAATACTCCATTGCATAGATCTGCCACATTGCCCTGCCATTCACCAGCTGAAGAATATCTAAGTGGCTTCTGGTTTCCAGTATGGCATGTAAGGAGCTTGGAAGTCATGTCTCCATTCTAACAACAATTTAAAAGCTGAACAAACTGAAAATCAACAACTTTTCTTATATTCATCAGAGAGTTGAGATCACAGAAAAGACTACTGCCCCCTGAAATTGAAGAGAGAGATAGGTGGATACAGAGAATCACAATTTATTGGAACAGAAACCTACAAGTAGTGACCTTCGTGAGAATGATTCCTGGGTTTCTTTTACTCAGTACTCATATCCAGCTTTCAACAAAAATTACAAGATATAGTCATAGACAACAAACAGAGTTTGAGGAGACAGAGCCAAACTTAGATATGGCAAGAATGTTAGAACTGTCAGTCCAGGAATTTAAAACAACTGTGGCTCAGCAGCTCAGTGGTAAAGAATCTGCCTGCAATGCAGGAGACGCAGGTTCAATCCCTGGGTTGGGAAGATCCCCCTGGAGGAGAGCATGACAACCCACTCCAGTATTACTGCCTGGAGAACTCTGTGGACAGAAAAGCCTGGTGGGGTTACAGTCCATAGTGTTGCAAACTTTAGGATGTGACTAAAGTGGCTGAGCACACATGATTAATATGCTAAAAGTTTTAATGATAAAAGGAGACAATATGCAAGAACAGATGGGTGGAAATCCAGAGATGGAAATCCCAAGAAAGAATCAAGAAGAAATGCTAGAATTTAAAAATACCAACAGAAATGAAGAATGCCTTTAATGGGCTCATTAGTAGACTGGACACAACTGAGGAAAGAATCAGCGAGCCTGAGAACATGCTAACAAATTTCCAAAACTAAAGCAAAGAGAAAAAAGATGGAAAAAAGCTGGAACGAATATCCAAGAACTGTGGGATAACTGCAAAAGGTATAATGTACCAGAAGAGAGAAAGGAATAGAAAAAATATATTTGAAGCAATAATAACTGAGAATTTCCCAAAATTAATGTCAGACACCAAACCACAGATCTAGGGATCTCAGAGAATACCAACTAGGATAAATTTCAAGAATGTTTGGGTTGTTTCCAGTTTAGAATGAATAAACTACGAATAGTACAAACATTAGCAGCATATAGGTTTTTGTGTGAATGTAACTTTTCACGTTTTGGAGTAAACCAAGGAGAATTTCTGGTCATAAAGTAAGTCCATATTTAATTTTATAAGAAACTGCCCAATTATTTCCCAAAGTATCTGTATGATTTTGCATTCCCATTAGCAATAAGTGAGAACTCCAGATTCTACATGCTTACCAGCATTCGGTATGATCAATTTCTTGATTTTAAAATTTTAGTCATTCTAATAATGGTATTTTAATCAGTTATTCTAATAAGTGGTTTTAATTTGCATTTCCTCAGTGAATGATGATGTTGAAAATCTTTTTATGTGCCATCCATATATTTTCTTTGGTAAACTGACTGTTCAAATCTTTTGCCTATTTGAAAAATTGGATTATTTTATCGTTGAGTTTTGAGAGTTCTTTATATATTCTGGATACAAGTTCTTTATCAGTTATGTGATTTTCAAATATTTTTGCCCAGTCTGTGATGTTATTTTCATTTTAAAAACATTTTTAAATGCTTTTATGAATGTGTGTGTGTGTGTTCAGTTGCTCAATCATGTCCAGCTCTTTGTGATGCCATAGACTGTAGCTCCTCTGTCCATGGGACTGTCCAGGCAAGAATACTGAAGTGGGTTGCCATTTCCTCCTCCAGGGGATCTTCCCAACCCGTAGATCAAACCTTTGTCTCCTGTGTTACAGGTGAATTCTTTATTGCTGAGCCATGGTGGAAATACTTTTTTTGTCCCAAAAGCCTTTTATGACTCCATATTTTTCATTTTGATGGAGTCCAGGTTAATATCGGAGAAGGCAATGGCACCCCACTCCAGTACTCTTGCCTGGAGAATCCCATGGACAGAGGAGCCTGGTGGGCTGCAGTCCATGGGGTCGCTGAGGGTTGGATACGACTGAGTGACTTCGCTTTCCCTTTTCCCTTTCATGCACTGGAGAAGGAAATGGCAACTCACTCCAGTGTTCTTGCCTGGAGAATCCCAGGGACGGCATAGCCTGGTGGGCTGCCGTCTATGGGGTTGCACAGAGTCGGTCACGACTGAAGCGACTTAGCAGCAGGTTAATAATAATGTCTTTTGTTACTTATGGATGTTTTGGGGGTTGTATTTAAGCACTTTTCCTTACTCAAAATAACAAAGATTTTCTCCTATGGTTCCTTTAAGGTGTTTGAAAGGTTTATACTTTATATTTGGGCATACTATCCATATTGAGTTTATTTTTGCATTTGGCATAGGGTGTATGCTGAGGTTGACTCTTGTGGGTATGGATGTCTAACTGTTCCATCACTACTTGCTGAAATGAGTATTCTTTTTCCATTAAAACTTTTTTGCCCTTTTATCAAAAAATTGTATTGAGTTAATTGACCATATTTTGTAAGGGTCTATTTCGGATCTCTCTATTGATTTTGGGTACCCCTAAAATCTCTGGAGAATGCTAATTTTTGTTTGTGTTATTGAGCCCATCCAGTGAATTTTCTCTGTTTTAGAAACTATTTTAAGGGTCTAAAATTTTCACTTTGTTCTTTATCATTTCTATTTTTTATGGTGAAAACAGCTATATTTCCATTCATTTCAAGAGTGTCCAACTTCATGGATCATGGTTATAATCATCACTTTAAAATCTATAATTCCAGCACCTGGATTGTCTTGGATTTGGAGTCTGTTGATGCTCTTTTCCTTTGAGAATTGAGCAGATTTTCTCTTTGTTGCTTTTTTTGTGAGTCAAGCAATTTTGAATTGTATTCTGGAATTTTGAATATCATGTTGTGAGACTCTGGGTTGTATTAAAATCCTCTGGAGAACATTAATTTTGTTTGTTTATTTTAGGCAGGGTACCTGGTTAGGCTCATACCCCAAGTTGTGTTTTGCCTTCTGAGAGTGGTGGTTCCAATGTCAGTTCAGTTTTCAAAGCTTTTGCTGTGCTTTGTGTGTCTGCCCAACACACACCCCATTCAGGTGTTTATCTGTTCCTTGGGCAGTGATTTATATCGTAATTTAGTTTCAAAACCTTTTCCATTATTCTTTGGGTCTGTGTTGTGCAATGTGTAACTCAGGAGTGAGTCTGAGACTGGTAACAGTTCATATTCAGAACTAATGGATTTCCTTCTCCAGCTTTCTCGTCCTCGGACTTTCCCTGACTCTCTCTGGCTCCCAAGGGTCCTTTTTGGCAGTCTTCTGGCTAGAAACCCACTGTTTCTCCCAGAATTTTAGCTCATGCACTTTCTGAGCACCTGTGGTGCCTCCTAGGCAACATGAAGAGAAAGAAGAGAGAAAAACACCAGGAATCCTGCCACACTCTTCAGACCACTGGGCCTTCCTTTCCCAATTTTGTGTAAACTGAGAGATGGTTGTTTGAGTTTTAGGTGCCCAACCTCTGCGGCCACCATCATGACAGTGAGGCATTGACGTCTGGGAGGGAAAGAAAAAGGAAAAGGGATTCTCTCCCATCTCCTTTGCTTGACAAGCACCCTTTCCTGATCCTCTGGTTAGAGAAGGGGGCTTCTTTTTGATTTTTTTTTTCCAGTCTGGACTTAGCTCATCCTTGGATATATATAGGATATACAGGATATCCAAGATATACAGGAAGGAAAAACCAAATAATCTCACTGCCATACCAGTTGCTCTTCAGATTTTTACTTCCCTTCTCAATCTACTTTCTATTGTTCATTTTTCAGAGTTCTTAGCTAGTTGCTATTGTGTTCTGTCTGGAGGTTTTAGTTATAATCAATGGGAGAGGCTATAATAGGCTTGCTCTGTCTTGATCAGCACCAGAAATTCTGTAATGACAATTTAAATGCCAAATGATGGTCCTTCCAGAGGGTTATTCTCAAACCAGCAACAAATTTGAATTAGCTGGCAAGCTTAAGAAAAAGAAAATTCCAGAGGCACAGACATAGAGAACAAATGTATGGGTACCGGGGGTGGGGTAAGGGAAGATTGGGATTGGTACTATTGCTCCTATGTATAAAACTGATAACTTATGAGAATCTACCTTATAGCACAGGGTACTCTATTGTGCTCTGTGGTGACCTAAGTGGGAAGGAAATCCAAAAAGGAGGGACTATATGCAAACATGTAGCTGATTTGCTTTGCTGTATAGTAGAAACTAACTCCAATAAAAATGAAAAAAAAAAAAAAAAAAAACAACCCCAGACTCATCTCTTGAAGATAGGGATCTAAGAATTCGTAAAAGATGCTTCTGAGTTTCTGATATAGCCAACCTGGCACCAGTTTTGGGAGCGGGGCGCTCAGACTTAGGGTCCGAGCTGGAGTGTGAGCAGCCCTGGATGAGATGATTTCTAAGGTTCTTTTCAACCCTGAGATCCTCAGGCTTTATGTTGAGAATATTCCATTCAGAGAGCTGCTTATTAAGGGAGGTGCCTTTCTATCCATTTCCCTCGATACATAACTGTTGCTCTGGATCACATATGTCGTCTCAAATAATGCCACAGAAGAGACCAAAAATACATAGAACTGATAGGCAAAATCAGATAGTGATACCAACAGAAAAGCAAATAGACTTTCAGCCTGTAAGATGAGCTTCACTGGAAATGAGAGCTTCTTGTAATAACAGCAGCAACAAATTCTCAATCTGCTTCATGTGGTGTTAGGAGGGGAGACCATGTATTTTCAGGTCTGAGGATTAGTGGTTTCATTAAGTGGCTCCTTTTCTCTCTAGGATCATCCCTTTCCCATATATTTGATAAACTTCTCTTGGTTGAGTGCAGTTTCTGCTTATGTGCTAGGAATCGCTAGTGACTTTCCATTTGCTTTTCATAACATGCTTTCCAAATTTATTTCTAAGGGACCTCAGAAATCATTTCCTTGGGCTTCCACCTCTAATGATACAAGAGGAACGAGGCCTGCACAGTTATGTGTCTTAATTAGGGGGTCAGAGCTGGGGCCAGAAGCCAGCCGTTGGCTCCCAAGCCACATATTTTCTGTCTGACTGAGCTGAGGCAGGTGAGGTCTCGGATGCAAAGTCTCCTGGCATCGTAACTGAGCCAGGTCAGGTGCTGCAGTGGGTGTACAGTGACTGAGTTACATGCAGCGCATTTGTAAGGGCACGTTGACCTAAAAATGCTTTAGCTCCTGCATTTGCAGCTATGAAAATCTTGGCAACCAAAATGACCCACAGCTTATAAAGTGCCAACAGACTGGCACATCCTATTCTCTGTGCACTGGGCACTAGACAGCCCTTGGTCACCTCTGGAACTCCCCCAATCCCATTTCCTTTCAAATGTGCTGCGTAGTGTCTTATAGTCAGGGTTAAATCAGAGAAGCAGAACCTTGATAAGGGATATTATATATATATATATATTTACAGGAATTAGACCTTGCACCATTGTAGGAGGAGCTGGGAGACTGCAGATTTGAAAGGGTGAAATGGAGAATCAGGGCTGGCACCAACCAGTCAGTCCAAGGAGCCAAGCACTCCTCTTTTGGTGAACTCACAAGCATAGCCATTACGCGAAGGGGTTTTTGTGAAATGTTTTGGCTTAAGCAACTTGATACAGCATTAATCACTATAGGTAGGGAGCCTAAAATAGAAATAGCTGTCATGCTTTGAGAGTAATGTTCCTGGCTCTGTTCTCATTTGTCATGAACAATCTGGAATCAGCCTGTTTCACCACAGTCTGAAAACGTGTGACAGCTTTAGTGTGACGGAGCGCTGGGACGTGGGGCCCTGGCATCAGAATAGCTTTGTCCCCAGGCTGATCTGAGTGTCATGCTGGCTTTGCACGCTTATTGTGGGATTGGAGCTATACTTTCTGAAAAGCTACGTATTTGCTCTCTCATTTGTAAATGGGGCCAGTAGTAATCACCCCATAATACTGATTTGGAGTAGATATACTAGTAGATGCTCTAATAAAAATGTTCCTTTTATTTATCTAGTTTCCATCCTTTCCCCTAGTACATCTAAGACATGTACTGTTTCTCAGAATATCTCTGTGTGGGAATGCCCTTATTGTCTATTGGATTTTGATCGTGAATTTAGGTATATAATTTATACTCAGCATTCCTGGCACTCCATCATGTCCCAGATTCCTAGTATCAACAATTTTGGATTTGTATTGACAGTGAAAGGACCAACCACTATTTGGCAAGAGAAACATGTGATGAAGTTCATGGACTTGACCCCACAGGAGAGAAATAGAGCACTCTGTAATTAGTTAGGAATCTATTGACTTGGCTTATTTAGTTTTGAACTTTTTATTTTGTATTGGGCTATGGCCAGTTACAGAGAGACAATGGCACCCCAATTCAGTACTCTTGCCTAGAAAATCCCATGGACAGAGGAGCCTGGTGGGCTGCAGTCCACGGGGTTGCTAAGAGTCGGACACGACTGGGCAACTTCACTTTCTTTCAGGGCCAATTAACAATGTTGTGATAGTTTCAGGTGACCAATGAAGGGACTCAGCCATACATATACATGTGTCCATTCTGCCCCAAACTCCCCTCCCATCCAGGCTGCCTCATAACATTGAGCTGAGTTCCATGTGCTATATAATAGGTGCTTGTTGGTCATCCATTTTAAATATGGATACATGACCATTCCAAACTCCCTAACTGTCCCTTCCCCCTGGCAACCATAAGTTCATTTTCTAAGTCTGTGAATCTATTTCTGTTTTGTAAATTAGTTCATTTGTATCATTTCTTTTTAGATTCTACATATAAGGGATGTCATGTGATATTTCTCCTCCTCTGTCTGACTTACATCACTCAGTATGACACTCAGTATGACACTCTGAGTTTATCCGTGTTGCTGCAAATGGCATTATTTCATTCTTTTTGATAGCTGAGTAATATTCCATTGTATATATGTGCCACATCTTTATCCATCCCTCTGTATTGATTTGGTTTATAAAAGTGAGTGGGGTGACATCAGCTCCCCTGGATCCTTCCATTTTCCTAGGTTAGGAGAGAGATTCATTAATCATGAAGTTAGAAGGAAGAGGCAAGTTGAAGTTGATATTAAAGGGAGAAAGAGAACGAGAAAAACAGAACTTGAAAAGCATAATTATTCTGTAGCCGTTAATTTTAGGAGGATACAGACCTATATATTTGATAGCCCTTGGGGACATTACTGTACTATAGATGCCCAAAATTGTTTGTTGAATTTGAATTTAATAAAATAATGCTCATGAACTTCTGAAACATGAAGAAAAATTTTAGTTACATTCACAGTACTCTGTTTAGGAATCTGGAAAGCTATATTATCATTTTAGAAAGACTTTAATTAGTAGTAACAAAAATTTATGCAGGATAAACTTTTAGAAGAGTCACAGAGGATATTTTATTATCAAAAGTAGGATAATTGTCATTGTTTTACCATAACAATGTGGAGAATATGGTAAAAATTGAATGAATGGTTTTTTTGCGGGGGGAATGAAACCTGAGATTGAACTAGAATAATGCTTTTAAATTAGAAATCAGATTATGCAGGGCAGATTGGACTCTGAATTTAACTCAAGGAATATGGAAAATTCTCTTGAAATCCCTCAGAAATGTAGTTAATTACCTGACTGTTGAAGGACACTGATAATATATTCCCTACTTACTTTTCTACAAATTGTTGACAATCACAATAAATCTAATTCAGCTACTGATCCAACTGAACAAGTAATTGACCTGCATGCCCTGAACAGAACTTTGAGATATAAAATCACTCTCTATAAGTTGATTAAAAGGTTGATACTTTTTTTTTCAACCTAGAATAATGATAATTTTCTTTCCAGCTTATCTCTTATTTTAGGTTCGCAACAATTTAAAAACTACCAGTCAGTGGTAAATACAGTAAAGAATCTGCAGTCAACCCACACTCTTCTGTATAATTAATAGGATTGCTTAGGCAGCTTATCTGCTTAAATTCTGAAAATCTCCTTATCCTTTATCTGCAGAAACACTAATCGCTTGAAAAGACAAGGCTGAAAACTTGTTTTAAAGCTGGGCTTAAACAATTTTTTTTTTTTTTTCTGCAGCAAATTCTGTCGCTCTAATTCCCTGGGTTACTTACATCTCTTCTTCATACTATCACTACCTTTCTAGGTATTTTGAACAGCACGTTGCATTCATTTGAGCATATGTGAGTTGCTTACGTTTTCTGGTGAGATAAGCATTTCTTAAAGTGAAAGTGTAATTGCTCAGTTGTATCCACCTCTTTGCACCCCTATGGACTGTTGCCCGCCAGGCTCTTCTGTTTATGGAATTCTCCAGGCGAGAATCCTAAGTGGGTTGCCATTACCTTCTCCAGGGGATCTTCCCAACCCAGAGATTGAACCTGGGTTTCATGCATTGCAGGCAGATTCCTTACCATCTGAGCCACCAGGGAAGCCCAAGCACTTAAGGTCTCTTCTCTTCAGCCTTTGGCTGGATTTCACTAGGCCCATGGAACAGGAAACTAACTGGTCTGGGAACTGGGAAACCTTGGCTCTGAGTTTCACTCTGTGATTTGGCAAGGATTTGTTTGCCAGTCACAGGTGTAATCAGCAACTTGCAGCAAAGGAAATTTCTTGGAAGGATAGCAAAGATGTGCAGAATCAGTAGATGACTGAAAATCAGGCTTGAACTCCAGCAGGTGTCATGGCTTTTCCAGAGGCTGGGAAGCAGGAACCCCAGCAACAGTCTTGTGGTGGGGACAGAGTATGAGAATGCTACTGCAAGGATGAAATGAAGATCAAATTCCAGGGAGGATGGTTTAGACTGGATGACAAGCCCGCTCTTATTCGATATGAGTTGGGAACCCCAGTTACAGTCCACTGGGCTCCACCCAGTAATTCCTTAAGAAGAAATTCAGGAGGCAGTTTGAGGAAGAAATTTTATGCTGGGCAGGTAACTTTGTCCACTCTACTATCTGGCATCTTTAAAGTTGCTTCCAGCTTTAAAAATGGAGAGTGATTCTCCCATGAAACCCTTTGGGGTTTCCATGCCCCAGTGATGTTTTTTCTGTGAATGCCTATAAAACCAGTGAAAAATAATAAGATAAACTGGAAGAAGATATTTGTGAAGACCAGTGGGTTACATAGCTGTGTTGGTTATCTATTGCTGCATGACAATATCACTGCAAACTTAGTGTCTTCAAACAGTGTGAATTTATTATCTCTTGGCTTCTGTGGGTCAGGAGTCTGGGAATGGCTTAGATGGGTTTTCTTATAAGGCTGTAGTCAAGGTGTCATGGCTGAATATTCATTGGAAGGAATGAGAGTTGGACACGACTTAGCGACTGAACAATGGGTATGTATAACTGATACACTTTGCTGTACACCTGAAACTAATACAACATTGGAGGTCAACTATACTCCAATAAAAATTTAAAAAATGAAAGAAAATCTGCCCTCTTAGCTGTACTTGGTTGTTCAAACAAAATGTATTTGAAAGGGGTGAGTTTATAAACATTCAGATTACCCTGAAATGATGTGCCTGGTTCTCCTAGAGCTGCTGGGCATGCATCTGGAGGCAGATGGGTAATAAATGGATAAAGACATGGGTTAAGTCCTTGCATAAACCTGCAGTGTGACCCTGGACTTGCTGCTTGAATCTCTAATAGCCTCAATGACCCTGTCATACTAGCTTGTAGAGGTAATGCCTTTAAAATATGTAGGGTGATGCCTGGCATGTAGTAAACATGCAGGGAATAGATATCATGATGATCCTTTAAGAACCTCAACCAGGGAAGGCGCGTGTCAATTCTTAAGGTACAATTCGTCACATAACCAGAGGATCGAGAAAATGCATGCTGAACACACTAGCTCATCCCTTCTCTTGAAGCTCATGGAGGGTTTGATGTGGTAATTCCTTGTGTGTATAGGATTCAAAATCAGAATCCTATTTGCAGATCCCTGGAGCTGGGACGTTTGACAAGAGGACTGTAGCTGCAGCCTGACTTCTCTTGACAGTGGGAGGCCCGGGATGGATGCTGGCCATGCCAGGGCAGGGCAGGGAGCACCCCAGCTCCCACCTCTAATTCCAACCTCCCAGGGTATGGTGGAAAGCACACATGACTAAGCTGGTTGTCCTTGGCCAAGCAGCAGCTTCTCTGAAGCCATTCTCTGTAAAAGTGGAGCCATATGTAGGATCAACAGAGGGGAAGAACATAGGGGATAAGCTTGGCATATCTAAGGGGAACCAGGATGCATGCTCCATACCAAGACTTTCTTCCAACAGGCCAAATGAAGATGTTAAATGTATTTTAGAAAAGTTTTAATTTGAACAACTTATGATTAAAAATACATTTTATAAATAATTTTTCCATAGACTTGATTAAGGATTGTTGCGAACTTTACAAAAAGACATACTGCAACAATAGCGGAAAGAAATTACAAAAAAATATAGCTACAGTCCTCCCATTTGAAAATACATTATACATCACAGCGTTTTCTTTGTGCAAAGTTGAAGAGAGCACTGTGTTAGGCCTGTCACAGGTTCACCCAAAGGGAAGTAAACTTTAACACAGTTACTCGGCATAATAGGATAGGCACAGCTGAAAAAACGAACCCCTTCCCCCAAGTTAATATACCTTAGTTCAACATTTTATTTTGTAGGACTGATGGCTGAACTTAGCTTAATACAAATATATATTTATATGTCTGTGTGGATATATATATATTTAAGTACGAAAATAAGTGTCTGTTTTGCAAATAAGTAAACCCTCAACGTATTTACAGTATTTTCAGAGAACGTGTTCTCCAAATCAGTCTGAGGCCATCTTCTCTGTTAAACAACTCTTGAGAAGATTAAACGAAGCCAAATATGTGAATTAATGGACATCCTCCGTTGAGACTTCCAGTTTTCGCTGTGGGACAAAGAGAGTTCCTACGGAGGTGTGATTAGCACCATCAAAATCCATGCAGGTGGAGCCTGTTGGCTTTGTTGGTCCACCTGGAGTACGGAAGAAGCTTTCGGCCACTGGCTGGGACCCTTTGGGTGTCACAGGAACAGGCTGATTGGAAAGAGAGGAATGGAGAAAAGTCAGACCCAGACAGACAGGACATGTCCTGGCAAACTCAGCAGGGTGAACCGGAAGGACGTGTCACATGATGGGAACCTTGAATGCTCTGAAATCTGCTGAGTGAACCTGCCTGAGTTTCACATGCTTAACTATTTTTTTTAAAGGGGAAACAAAAAGCTCATGATAATCCCATAATCTGGACTCCTTGAGTACTCTTGCTGGATTTACAAGGAAGGCAGGCCTTTAAGCATTTCCTTCTCCCATCCTTTCCTTGTCCGAAAGCAAAAGTGGGTCTCCCATGATACTGATATTTGGGACTTAAGAACTAAAAGAGAAAAAAACATCAATGAATGGACATACTCTCACCTCTTGTGCCCCTGTCCCTGCAAATGATTGTCCGTTTGTTTGCTTCTGGCTCAGGATGGATGCGTCACACTTGGTGGCCTTTCCTTGCTGAATGCCTGCATTTTCGGGTGTGACACTAACAGCCTCTATTCTTGGTGACATGGCAACGGTTCCGGGTGCAGGGCTGGTGGACACCTGCACACCGGGGGAGATGAGGCCCAAGTGCTGCAGGGTGAAGTTTACAATGGCTGAGCTCGGGTTCTGGATGGGAACTGGGTGGCTTGAAGAGAGAGCCGGGCTGTTCCCGACAGGGACAGCTGCCACGGAAGTTGGTGAGACCATTAGCTTGAAAGGTGTTACTTGAAAAGAGGGAAAATTAAGTTCAGATGATGTCACTGGAATAACACCTGGAAAGAAAAGGCAGGAGAATATCTTTAAAGCACAGGCATTTGTCCAAGAAGTATATAAGGCTCAAGTGAGCTTGAGAATGACTGTGTTTGAAAGATGTTTTTAAGTACACTCACCTGCAATCGGGGAGCTGTAGATCCTGTGATTCGGGGAAAGTGTACCTGAGTTTTCATTACTAGACAGAATGGACTCTGCCCCCAGGGTTGAGCACTGGGTGAGAGGGATTAGATATCCTGATGGGAACAAGGTCTAGAAAACAAAGAGGAAGGGTTTATTTTACACACGAATACAGAAAGAAACAATGGAAAAGTGACAGACTTTATTTTCTTGGGCTTCATAATCACTGTAGATGGTGACTGTAGCCATGAAATTAAAAGATGCTTGCTCCTTGGAAGAAAAGCTATGATAAACCTAGACAGCATATTAAAAAGCAGAGACATCACTCTGCCCACAAAGGTCTGTCTAGTCAAAGCTATGGTTTTCCCAGTAGTTATGTATGGATGTGAGAGCTGGACCATAAAAAAGGCTGAGAACCAAAGAACTGATGCTTTTGAACTGTGGTGTTGGAGCAGACTCTTGAGTCCCTTGAGCAGTCTTCCTGGGTTTTCAAGGAAGGCAGGCCTTTAATCACTTCACTTTCGCATCCTTTCCTTCTCCCAAAGAAGGTGCTCAGTCTTCTTTATGGTGAGACAAACAAGTCAATCTTAAAGGAAATCAATCCTGAATATTCATTAGAAAGACTGATGCTGAAGGTGAAGCTCCAATACTTTGGCCACCTGAAGCGAAGAGCTGACTCATTAGAAAAGACCCTGATGCTGGGAAAGGTTGAAGGCGGGAGGAGAAGGGGACGACGGAGGACGAGATGGTTGGATGGCATCACCAACTCGATGGACATGAGTTTGAGCAAGCTCTGGGAGATGGTGAAAGACAGGGAAGCCTGGCGTGCTGCAGTCCATGGAGTTGCAGAGTCAGACACAAGTGAGCGACTAAACAAAAACAAGAAAAATGACCATGTGCCTCTTCTGGGACTAATATCCCTTGGTGGTTTTGTCTCATCATACCAAAGCCTCCAGTGGTATGGGCCACGGGCAGGCCAGCTCTTTGGCTCTTTGAAGACAGTATCTCTCCTTCCCATCCCAATAGTTGTCCTGAATAACCACATGTTTCTTAAATGCCAGCTGGGGTCTTAGAAAGCGTCCTAAAGTTAGCACTGAGTCTGCTTAAGGGCAGGATTTACCTAGCACTCCCCACCACCCTCAGTGTCCTAAGTCTGCTTCCAGACTTCTTGGTATAATGTGGTGCTGTCAGAACAAGCCGAATGCAGCTGGACCTGTAGTGGCACTGCTGTGTTGTTATCTGATTGTCCTTGAATTACGTGGGATGGTATTTCCCAGATACTATTCTGAGGGACCCTAGTTCTTTCTATGGGATGCAAGCAGGTACTACTTGAATCACAGTTAAATTATGTTTGGGGAAATGCTGAATTCAACAAAGGAAAATGGAATCTTTATCACAGAATTTATAAGGGACTTTCATGATGGCATACAATGTGAATCTCCAAGAGAGTGTTCCTCATGTAACATTTCCCAGGCTATTCAGCAACTAAATGTTTGGTATTTAAGGGGAAAGAAAACATGTTAAGACATGATGATTTAGAGAAAGGGAATGTCAAACCACAGGCCCAAAATATAGCCTCTTGGCTGTTTTTGCAAATAAAATTGTACTGGAACATAGCCATGGCCATTCATTTACATATTGTCTGCAGATGCATTCCTATTTTTAAAAAATTTTTTACAATGGCAGAGTTGAATAGGTGTAACAGAAACCATATGGCCCACAGAGCCAAAAACATTTACTCTCTGGCCCTTTACAGAAAGCTTCCCTTGTGGTTCAGTTGGTAGAGAATCCGCTTGAAATACAAGAGACTGCCTGCAATGCAGGAGATGCGGGTTCAATTCCTGGGTGGTCAGGAAGATCCCTTGGAGATAGAAATGGCAACCTACTACAGTATTCTTGTCTGGAGAATTCCATGGACAGAGGAGCCTGGCAGGCTATAGTCCATGGGGTCGCAAAGAGTCAGACACGACTTAGTGACTAAACCACACAACCTGTACAGAAAAGTTTGCTGATTCCTGATTTGGAATAAAGGAATTATAGAACTATAGATCTTTTCTCCCCTTAGTACTTTAGGATCCAATGATACCAAGCAAACACTCTTATACAAATGAAAGGGCAGGGTACCAAGTTTCAAAAATGACAGAGAACTGATTAATTCATATTAGATGTCCAAATATCATGCAGAAAAAGCTATTGGGAAATATGGAAATGGAAATGGCCATATGGAAATGGCCAAGTGTTGGGCTGTGTGTGTCTGCAGCACACCTACTCATCATGGTACTTTTCCAACAGAGCCTACATGGGTGGCTGAGCCGCCTGCAACGTCTGATCGGTCTTAGCAAGAACAGGATTGGTAAAAGCGAAAAGCAGCTCTTGTAAACCAGAGGTGCACCTTTCATCTCCCTGCAGATCTTTCTTCTCACCACTGTCAAAACAACGGCCTATGCTTTGATCTAGCTGTTAATAGGTTCGGTCAGAACCCCCAGTGCTAAGGGGTACCAAAACCTTTCCATTCTGTTTCCTAGATGCTTGGTTCTGTTCAATATCTTTACTAGCAGATTCCTTGAAGGCTTCAGGAATAGAAAATTTTCAAGGGGTAGAGTTAGGTGTTTTACCAATAGCTGCTCTTTGGCATCCTTACAGTACAATGTTTTCTGGTTTAACTCTCTTCAAATCTCCAGCAAAACTAATAATAATTACTTTTCATTTTCCTATAAACTATATTCATCACAAAATTGTTTCGTCTATGCTGCCAATCCCCTTTTTAAAATTAGAGCTAATAAAGTAGCAGGATAAAAATAATTTGACACATTGCCACTTGTACGTCTTCTCATCCAGACTATATATCAGCACTCCTAGCCCTCTTCCTAGGACACTATCCTCTTTTCTTTTCGCCATATTTCTTACTATTCACTACCTGATATGCTTGTGTTTGTTTGTGTTCTCTCTTCTCTCCACCCCTAGAAGTGGAGATTCTCAATAAATGTTTGTTGAATGAATTAACATGTGAATCTCTCCCTTTTCTTTGCTCAGCTCAGTCCATGCTAAAAAGAAATGGTCAAAATGAAGTCAGAGATGAAAAAAAGAGCAGGGGGTGTGAGGAATCTATCCAGTGAAAACTCTAATCCTGAATAACTAAGTGAGCAACAGGAGACCATTATTAAATCATACTCATTGCCTCAAAGAGATTATGGACCTCCCAGAAAATCAAATCAAGCTGAAGCCTTGTGATTTTCCCCCTAGCATGTGTATTAAATCAAAATGATACTATGCTAAGATAATGGATGTTTTGAATGGTCACCATGAGGCCATCCTCAGGGAAGATCTGACAGACTCTAAAGCCTCCTTAATAACAACAGTTACAGATAATAGCCGTCAGCTTCTACAGTGCCTTGAAAGGATCACAAACCCCTTTATATACACCATCATGTAATAAATTCACTTAACCTCACAAAAACTGTAAGATGGCCCCGGGGCAAGTGCTCAAAAGCAATCATCCCCCAAAGCAGGTGCTGATTTGATCCAGGGCACAAGTGCTTTGTACCCAGTAGACAATCAGGAAAAACTGGCAGAACAAATTCTTTATAGATGTGGGAAAACAAGATGTAGAGAAGTAAAATAACCTGAGTTAACAGCAGGGACAAAATGAGAGATTAACTTCTGCTTCCATGTTTAGTGATGTTTGTTTATCTGGTGATACTGTCTTTCATATTCAATTGTCCCGAGAGCAGAAAAAGAGAAAGTATGCAAAAGCGCCTAATACTTCTGCCATCTAGTATGTGGGTAGGCAGCCAATAAATGTTCTTTCCTTCCTGAATTAAACTCCATCCAGGAAAAAAACTGCCTAGAACATCAAAATATCTAGAAACCAAGGCATCAAATACCCTAAACCTTGCCAAGCTAAGTCTGATTTTTCTATTTGCACAACATGGAAATTTTGGTTTAAATCTGACATAGAAAGTAAAAACAGGGGGGAGCCATTTCTCTGCTAGGCCATAGATGCCGGTTGCATGACGTCAAACAAATATCAAGTAATGACTCAGAAAGCAGGAGTTAGAGGAGCCCTATGCGTCCATCCATTCATGTGGGGTCACGTCTGCTTGTAAATTATTTAAGACTTTCATGGCAGGTGTTTGCATTCCAGTGTGGGACACAGAAATGGACTTAAGGACAACCACCCACGGTGCTTTAAAAAGAGAGCCGATAATCCCTTCCTCCAAAGGTTAAAAATGCCCCTGCCCGCCATCCCAGTCAGGGGATTAGCTGCTTGAGGCCTTGTTGGATTACGGGAGGCTAAGGAACAGTTCTCTGTTTTCTGGGAGACTGCTCTTTGCTCTGGTAAATTTCACACGCCAGCAGAGTCCCTCCTGATTAACTGGGGAGTGCCTAAAGCTATGCACAGTTCATGGCTGTACTTACTGTGGAGACATTTTCAGGCGCTTTCAGGTCTTCTTTAAATTTCTTTTTGGAGCCACTGTCCTCGAGCATGCTCGCCCTCTTGGAGCCTTTTTCTCCAGCTGGCTCCCTCTCTCGGCTCTTTGCACCTTGTCTCTCCGGCCCTGGCAGCAAACTTCCAGGCCTGGTGGACGCACTGGACGTTGGGGCGTCACTGTCTGCATTCTCACTGGTGGCATCAGTGGAGTCTTTTGGTCTCATAGCGTTAGAAGAGGTGGTGGGGCAGACCGTGGGGCTCAGGCCTGGGGGTGGTGTTATAGTTTGGGCCTGGGCAGGTTGCAAGTAGATGGCATACGATGAGCCCGAAGGGGTCTGAGGTAGGATCACAGGCACTGCTGGTGACAATGGGCTGGGGAGAAGGGGGACCACCCCCAGGGGCTGGATGAAGGACGGTGCCGTCATCTCTAGCTCGGCATTTGCTGGAGTGTCCAGAGGGGCCACTGGTTTGCAGTGCCCAGATCCTGCCAGCTGTACTTTCACTTTCTTTCTGGGTTCACTAAAAGACAAGATTGAAAACATGAGACAATGGAAACACATGTTCTCTAAAATGTTCTATTATTTTAGATTGCCCCGGATTGAAGCTACGCTTTTATGTAACTAGCAGACAGTTTCTGTAATGATTCCATGTTATGAGATTCACAGAAGATTCTCTCACCAGTTTCCAAGGTTATTGTCTATTCTTACATGAAATAAGTAATCCTAATGGTGCAACGTAAAGTAACACATCCTGTTACTGAAGAGCGTTGCCCACCTACCTTGATTGCTCTTCTAACTGCATTTTGCAGATAGCTGCGAGCTGAGCCATTTTGCTCGGGAAAGGGGCAGAATTCTGGGTGCTCTCAGCTGTAAAAGAAAAAGAAGGTGGGGGAGGGAGTTGGTCAAAGCAGAAGAATGAATCTTCACACAGATGAAACATCACTGAGGTCAAAGGAACGGAAAACAGGCACTGCTCCCTCCCCCAAATCACACAGCAATTAAACGATAAACCCCATGATTCTCATTTTATCCTTTAATTCATATGTAAGTTGGGCTTCAAGTGTGTTTGGGACTATGGAAACAAACAATTCTCTAGCAAGTTCCGAGGATCAAGGAAGCTAAAAGTCAGATGAGGAGGGATTTTTTTCAAGCAGAGCCCTGACATGATAGGAAACATACCTTTGTGGGTTTTGATAGGGCTACTGGGAGCAGAATTTATCTTTCTCCGGTCACTGTCTATGCTCTTTACCATTTTGATGAGAGATGGGTGTCGAGTGAAGTTTGGTTTCCCACGTGTGGAAAAGAGGTTTTTGGCACAGTTCTCTTTTGAAGACCGCCTCGCTTCCAAATCAGAGGCAGCAAAAGGAAGGACTGGGCTGAGACCTGAAGCAGGAAAGGGCAGTGTGTTAAGACATGAGTGGTTCAGCCTCCTTCTGGGGTATGAGGTCAGTGCTCACTGTTATGTCCAACTCAGTGCTCACTCAGTTATGTCCAACTCTGTGCGACCCTATGGACTAGCCCGCCAGGTTCCTCTGTTCATGGGGATTCTCCAGGCAAGAATACTGGAGTGGGTTGCCATTTCCTCCTCCAGGGATCTTCCTGACTCAGGGATTGAACTGGCATCTCCTGTGTCTCCTGCATTGGCAGACGGGTTCTTTACCACTGAGCCACCTAGGAACTGTTCTAAAATGATTTCAGATTAAAGTGGCAACAGTTATGTGCCTACTATGCGCCAGATACCATTTCAAGAGCTTTACCTAAAAACCCTGTTCATCTTATTCTGAATGAATTCTGAGATAATAATTCACTTGAACATTTCTGAAAGACTTTGTCATAACCAGTGGTGTGCTCTCAGGGTGACTGTCAGTGGTTTTTTTCTTATTGAAATATAAACATTGGGTATTTCAGCATCAGTAGAGACTTCATCTGATGAAATAGGGTGACCCTCCCTGCTATGGACTAAATGTTTGCGTCCCCTGCCCCATCCCTTCTTCCCAAATTCACATGTTGAAACCTGATGTCCACTGTAATGGTACTGGGAGGTGGGGCCTTTGGGAGATATTCATGAGGGCGGAACTCTCTTGAATAGGATTAGTGTGTTATAAAAGGGACTCCACAGAGCTCTCTAGTCTTCTTCCACTATGTGAGGTTACTATAAAAAGACTAGAAAAGTCTAGAAAGCAGATCCTCACCAGACACCGAGTCTGCCAGCACCTTGATCTTGGACTTCCCAGCCTCCAGAACTATGAGAAGTAAATATATTGTTTATCAGCCACCGAGCCGATGATACTCTGTTGTGGCAGCCTGAACAGACTAAGACATTCTCCACAACTCAAGCAGGTACTTCTCAGGAAATGCACCCCCATCTCAGCGACGTTTCAGACATTAACTAACTGGTTCAAGGTCTCTCAGCTAGAAGAACATGGGCCTGGGATATGAACTTGATCGGTCTAGGCCAGAGCCTGTCCTCCAAATCCCTGTACTGAAGGGCCTCTCATTGAGGTTATATCCAAAACCGGAATAACCTCACAAAGGTGCTGTCATTCTTCCTACTAGGGGTGAGGAAACAGTTTTAGAGAAGTCACCTGCCCAAGATCACACAGCTGGAATAAGTGACAGAGTTGGGATTGGAACCTAAGCTTCCCTCTGCTTCTGTGGCCTGTGTTCTTGACATTTTCCAGAACTTCTGTGTGTGGGGTCTTGGTAGAACACAAAATATAAGAATCCCAGAGTTGAGATGGAGACAGAATATTTATTCTGGAATGAATCCATCTCATATTCTCCACACGCACAGGCTCTGTTTCAACTTTGTCAAATTCTTTTACAAACAGATTCAGCCTCTTACACGGGTGTGATGGTTATGGACCTTGAGTTGCTGATGGAACCAAGGGCCAAACTTTCCATATTGGTGCTCTCTTTGTCTTTTTGATCACTTATATATATGCTCTTCCCATGTGGGAGTATGGGTAGGAAGAGAAAGGAAGAATATTTCCAAATGTGCATTAATTCAAAGCAATGAATAAAAGGAAATAAATACATACCACTGGGATTTGGACTGATTTCTGGGCCTGTCCATTTAAAAGCTGGTTTTCGGCCTCTTTCCTCTGTAACATGAACTTTCTTGATAAGATCCAGGCTGCTCAGAACATTAGCTATATCATATAACCTCCTAATTTTTGCTGGGGAAAAAAAGTATATATATCACTTAATGGAATAATGGAAGATCAAAAGACTTTGCTTCCTAAGGACTTTATGTGTACAGTGTACACTGAAGGAGCTATCCTAACCATCAGTGTCAGAGAAAAACCATCAGTGACTTTTCTTAATTTATTCTAGTAACACTGCTTTAATGAAAACAAAAAAAGTCTTAAATATTGAGACTCAATTACTGCTGATACTGGATTTTGAAACAAAAGGAAAAATGACTCACTGAAATCACCCTATTGGGAAACATGTTACAGATTTTCTAATAAAAAGTTACCACTGCTGGGCATCTCCTAATGAGGATTCAGAATTTTAGGAACAAATAGAAATAATCATTTTCCTGCTTGTGATAGTTTATGAAAATAAATGTATTTTTCACAAGCATGGAAAATTTTATACCTATCAAAATTTATAAACATTTATACTGTCCATATGTATAGGCAAAGCATAGATTTGCTAATTCTATAAGTTTTACATGTCACGAAAAGTTCTGTTACAGAAGTCTGCCTTTACTTCAGCTTGTAGTAAAAGCTGCAAATTGAGCCCCGCCTTCACAGCCATGCCAGAAGGTTCTGAATTCTCTAGGGATTCAGCAAATTACACATCTGCAGTTCCTGGAATAGTTTCCAAGGCTGTGACTAACCAGTGAAATAGAGAGCTGAAAACTGGTGATTCAGAGAAAGCAGGCAGCCCATCAGTAGGACTGGGATGTGTTTTCTGAGATGACAAATCGCTAAGCCAAATGCGAGCCTTACTGCCTTACTCTCTACTCATTTTGTCTTTATGGAGACACCATCAAACTGGAGGTGTCTCAGTACTTTCATGGGACCAGTACAGCTTCACAAGGATGGGAAGGGGTCTGCATGACACCTCCCAGGCATTCCCCCGCTATGCCTTGGGGTCACCAGTCAGCTGGTGCCCTGAGTGATCCATGTCTAGGCCAGCCTAATGCCCTGCTTGGAGGTCAGCTAATGCCTTCTACACCTTCTCTCTGCTCCTGTGTGTGTGTGCGTGGGGCAGTCCTGCAGAGTCTTTTCTAGAGGCAAGGGTAGAGCTGTTTTAAGACTCCAGTCTATGATTTCTTCCCAACAGAGAGCAGATATTCTGGCTAAAATCATGCTTTTTTTTCCCCATAGTGAAATCAAATAGTTTTATTTAAGAATTGGAAATAATCAGTAGCTGTGAAAGAAAATCCAATATTTAAATAAACATTTCTGCATGTAAAAAGAAGAGCAATTACTCTGTTAGGTTACTTTCCTCGCTTAGCTATGGGACAGACTCTCAGGAGCAAGCCCTTGGGACTACTCCTGACGGTGGTCGTCCACACACAGGACAGGGTGTCAGGCTTTGGTTTCAGGGCAGAGAGAGCAGGCCTTGCCTACCCTGCTAGACAGGCTGGGTTGCCTGGCCCAGCCAAGTCACTGTGGAAGCAAACTGTCCAAGGCAGTAAGTGCAGAGAAGGGACACCATAAAACCACTCTTTCAAAATGTCCAGTCCACTGTGCTGCAGGTCACTTCTGGAGACAGTGTTAGAAGTTATTTACACCCTCAAATATGAGAGTCAGTGGAGAGAACAGACACTTGGGTTCCAGTCCCACTTTACTGCTTAGACTTCAGACACTATAAAATGGAGACAATGTTACAGTATCAAGTGAGGTAGATAAAGTGTCAGGTAAGAGAAGCTGTATACATATCTTTGAATCCTACAAGCTAGCTTAAGCAGTATCTCCATGAATTCTGGGGAGAAGTGAAGAACAAAAGCCTAACTAGAGATGATCTGTTTATATAGCCAATGTATTGGAAAGTAATTTAAGAGTAGGTCCGAAAGTCCAGGGCCGTTGGGCCACTTACTTTTAAACTTGCTTTTATCCAAATCTTCCACATGGTCCTCCCCAATTAAAATCTTGGCAGCAATTTCCAAGCTTACAATCTGAGGCGTTGACACCAAAAACAGCATCACAAATTTTTGGCTCATCACTCTTAAAGACTTGTCTTTGCGGCTGTTTACAGAGGCTTTGGAAAAGGAAGAGGATTAGAGAATTAAAATTCATGAAGGGACAAGTGCTTTCAAAAGTAACAAAGCTAAAAATACCGCAACCTGATCCCACAGTCCACATGCATTTTCATATGAAAAGCAGTGGTAGCTTTGAGCTGGGTTCCCTAAGGAACCTGGTCTCCAGACCTCCAAGAGGTTCCCTGCCGGCTTTTCAACACCAGTTCGCTCACCTGCCCGAAATTCCACTCCAGGGAGTTCGACAAGACACATGTCTGGGTGTCCATTTTGGCCAGCGTTTGGTTTGATGGTGGGTTCCTCTATACTGTAACTCTTACTAAAGTCAAACTCTTGTTCATATTCTTTCTTTTTGATCATCATAATCTGCTCGGCATACTTGTTCTCCTCCCCGACGCTTTTCAAAGTCCCAAGGGTCTGGTTGAGGTTGTGTCGTCCGTGCCACGTGTACCTGTTTTTGGCGAGCCGGCTCACCATGTGTAGACTTTCTAGGACGTTGACGATATCATAAATGCGTCGGCGCTCGACATCTGTGAACAAGCAATGGCACCTTACTAGGATCAGATACTGTAATGTGGATAGAATCGAATACCTTTCTTTTCCCCAGGGATTCTTAGTCCGTAGGTTCTGGATTAAATAACTTTAGTGGCTCAGATGATAAAGAGTCTGCCTGCAATGTGGGAGACCTGGGTTCGACCTGGGTTGGGAAGATCCCCTGGAGGAGAGCATGGCAACTCGCTCCAGTATTCTTGCCTGGAGAATCCCATGGACCGAGGAGCCTGGCGGGCTACAGTCCATGGGGTCACAAAGAGTTGAATACAACTGAGTGACTGAGCATAGCACAGCTAAAGAGTAGGTAGATGAGAAAGGTGTGTCCCTGCTCTCAAAGGGTACAAACAGTTAGTATAGATCAGAAAGGTGGCATTTATTGAGGGTCGTTGATGCATCATACAGGTTTAGGAAGATTTTACGCTAACTTGTGAGGTAGGTGATTATTATCCATGTTTTTTTATTTCTTTAACAATAGTCTTTACTTTTACACAAAGCAGTACAAAATGAGGCAGTTCCTCAAAGGGTGACTTGGAGCTAGAAAATCCATCCTGAGTGTGAAAGTTAGTGTTAGTTGCTAAGTCGTGTCCACCTCTTTGCGACCCCATGGACTGTAGCCCGCCAGGCTCCTCTGTCCATGGGATTTCCCAGGCAAGAACATGGGAGTGGGTTACATGGCGAAACTTCTCTTTATTATCCATGCTTTAATGATGAGGCGATAAGAGGGTCAGGCTGGCTAAGCTGCTCACCCTAAGGCACAGAGCTAGAAAGTGGCAAGATCAAGTCTTTAGAGCTCTCAATTCCACACTCTTCACTCCATTTCGTATATTAGTTCCCAACACACACAAACATGGCTGTTATATGATAGATACAAGGTGCTGACATTCCTTGGTTCCTGGAACTTGCCAGAGGGCCTTTGTGTGCTAGGCTGTTCCTTCTAGCTAGATTCCCTGTCCCAGATGTCCTCATGGCTCCCCACCTCTATTCTTGAGTCCTTGCTCAGATGTCACGCTCTTAACAAGGCCTGACATAACTACTTACTTTAAAATGAAGTTTAAAATTACAGAGCACACTCTTAGCACTCTGGATTCCTGCCTGCCCTGGCCTGCATTTGCTTTCCTTTAGCACACATTACCCTCTTACATCTTAGATACCCACTTATTATGTCCTTTGCATACTGTCTCTTGTCTCCACTGGAAAGCAGGTTCCACAGGAGCAGGAACTTTGTTTTCTGTCCATGATGTTATCCCAGCTGCTATGACATTGCCTGCCACATAGTAGGTAATCCATAGATACCTGCTAAATTAAATGGTACACCCTCCATAGCTATAATGAAGTGTATGTGAAGAGAGGAATCTAAATGGCATTTCTTAAAGTTGATACATATAAGCTTGTATTAGAAGGGCAAAACTTTCTTCATGGGGTGATAGCTATATACTAAAATATCCTGTATGTCTCTTCACAGATTCAGGTCGTAGTATTTTCATGGCTCCAAAGGTATCCTACATTTACCACGGATTCCTTTTTTAGCAATAACTAGATTTGAGTCCATGAAGAGAGGAGGAAAAGAGAGCAGGGGGATATAGTAACTTTTGGCAAACACAAAACATTCAGAAAGCACTGAATGGCAGAGAGGGCTAAAGCCCGGCTCCCATGCCCAGAGGCTGATCCTCATGTTGACTGTGAAGAAAGCATTTGGCAGCCTGGCTCCTCAATGAGAAACAAGATGCAAGTTCAGAGTTGTAGCTGTTTGTGAAATAAGTCATAAAACAATGTTGCGTTACTTTAAAGCTTCGGAGTTTTCACAGGGCAGTCAGAGCAATCTCCATTGTGATTTTCTTCTTCTGTTTTGAGACTTAATGTGACTGGGAATTACATGCTGTTATTCTGAAATTAATAGGGCTTGACAGATGGATAATTTCCATGTGGTCTTGTGCCATTACAAACACTGGCTAGAAAGGGCGTGGGTCTGAAGGCCTCAGTCTGTGAAGTGCCTTTAATGACTGACCATCTCAGCAAGCTCTTTGCATACTTACTAAGTTCTTCGGCTACTTCGTCAAGACAGATGTCATTATTCACAGCAGGGTTGGGATAGTTAGGGTATCGAGCTAAAAACTTATGACACAACAATCCTAAACTTTTCTCTTTTCGACTGGGTTGGGATTTCTCATATTCATCTCCAGAGAAGTGTTCCTACAAAGAAAGATGTAAATAATGTCTTATTTAGAAAGATTTATTGGAGGTATTAATGCTCAATGACAACACATATACATAGTTTGCTTCAGTGGCTGCAAACTTGGGAAGATAAGTAGGGAGAAGTCAGGATAAACTGCTTGAAGGATCTGAAAGGGAAGAAGCTCATAATTAAGCGACAGGTTCAGATTTCCCAGAGCTGTATTTGATGGGGTCCAAACCTTTCCAGTGCTCTGACTGGGGTGATACTGTATACTGCTAGTGCCTCCTCAACAGCCACCCCCCCTCCCTAGCTCCCCAAATTCCCCAGTTTCCACCCAGTCCTCTGCAAACAAACCTACATGTAAACAATCTTTGACTTCAGGTAATCCGTTTCTGTTGTCAAACAAACCCCTCTTCTGATCCCTGTTGCGGATCTCGGGGCTCACGGCGCTGATGAGCATTTTCAGGTTGGCTGTTGGTGTCCACGGTTCTCCCTGGGAGATCTCCTTGGGCTTAGTGGGTGTGGTTAAAGGGCCAAAGTCAGGCTGGATCTCCGCCAACACTATATTTGCTGCAGTGGATTCTTTCAGAGGTGTTTTCATCAGTCCCCTTTTATGTGGCTCGAAAAAGAGATTTTCCTGGTTCAAAACAAGTAAATTATTAAATCCAGTATTAAAAAAAGATTTATCAGATAGCTTTTGACTCTTAAGAATTGTATAAATAGAAACAGTACTTAGGAAACTTGCTCAGTGAGGTTGTACAGATGATTAAATTAGTGACTATATTCCAATGATCACTTTGACATTTGTCCATAACAGCTAAATTCCCCATTTTAAATTCTGCAACAATGCATGGATTTAAAATTTTCATCTTATGTTCCAGAATTTAAAAAGAAAACTTTAAGACTTACAATTTAAAAATTTTTATTTTGAAATAATTTTAGATTTAGAGTTGCAAAGATCCTCCAGAGAGTTCCCATATACCTTTTACTTAACTTCCTTTAATAGGACTGATAATTTTAAGTGACCCCAAATTCCTTGGAGTGACTTTGACTCATGACACTGTAATAAGTAAAGGTCTCCACAGCAGAAACCATATGCCATTCACTGTGTATACACCTAGAACAACAGTTGTGTGCAGTGGGTACTCGGTGAAATACCACTGATGAGGAAAAGTCAGAGAGCCAAGGAAACAAGGGCGAGGGCTAGCCTGTGCTAGACTTGTTAGCAAAATCCACTGGGGAGTAAAATCCAGAGTGGCTACAAGCAGAAAATTCTGCTTGTTGAATATTTACCCGTTTCACTTTACAGATGGAGAAAATGGAACCCAGAGAAGTAAAATTAGTTAACCCAAGACCACAAAGCTGGTTCCTGGCAGAGGCTGGGCTGCCACTGAGACATAAGAGGGTAAATTAACAGCAGTTTATACCTAAGACTGCTGCTGCTAAGTCGCTTCAGTCGTGTCCGACTCTGTGCGACCCTGTAGACGGCAGCCCACAAGGCTCCCCCGTCCCTGGGATTCTCCAGGCAAGAACACTGGAGTGGGTTGCCATTTCCTCCTCCAGTGTATGAAAGTGAGAAGTGAAAGTGAAGTCGCTCAGTCTGACTCTTAGCGACCCCATGGACTGCAGCCCACCAGGCTCCTCTGTCCATGGGATTTTCCAGGCAAGAGTACTGGAGTGGGGTGCCATCGCCTTCTCCACATACCTAACACTAAAGGAAATTATGTTTCTTCTACTTTTGGCCACTGGCGACTTCACACATTCTTGCCATCTGTATCTATTCTAAAGAAAATGCTTGGATGGCAGGTAAGTGCACCGAGATGGTACACTTGAGAGGTTCTGATCCAAGAATGGGATTTTCCTCAGGGCTGCTATCCTTTGCCTCTGACCATCAGAAGCAACAGCAGTTCTCTTATTTGTTTACATCTAAAATTTTTAGGAAATTTGCATATTTCATTTTTTAACCGTATCAATATTTAGAAATCAATCAAGATATCTCCAGTGACAGTGGCCCCTATTGTTAAAAGAAATTGGTGATTTGGTAGAAAATTATCTTAACAAGAGATCCAATGTCAAATCATGTCAAATGCCCTTTCTGAATTCTTATAGTTTAAGAATTCTCAGAAATTCATAAAGCAGCTAAAAAATTTTATTATTCTTAAAAATATTTTTTCTCTCTACTTATCTCTCTGAAACTTTTGCCAAATCACTAAAAACTAGAAAGATTAATCCTGGGTAACTTTTCCCCTCTTCAAAAATTAAATTTCCCTTCCTTCTAGATTTTTAATAGAGGTTAACCAAAAAAGAATGTGGTGTTAGTAACATGTTGGATACTGAAAAATTATGCAGTAAAATCAGGATAATGTTGCATTTAAAACTGGAAGGATGAATACGGAAGCTAAAAAAGTACCTTTTCGTTCTCCATTCTGTAAATTTCTCATACATTTAGTTCCTTTAAAAATGAAAAAATCTGGAGTTGTTTATCCTGATGGTTCAAGTAGTTCAGGTAGTCCAATTAAAAAGTTTAATATCCTTAAAGAAAAAAAGAAAATAGAAAAAGTTAACGAAAAATGCAGGAGATCTGTTGAAAATACCTTTCATTACAGGACGCCAGAGTTTGCTGAAACAAAGAAGGTAAAGAAAACTGACAAACTACACTTAACATTTTATTCCCGATCGGAGATAGCCCCACAGGGCAGAGAACTCCCATCAAACGCCCGTAAATTACTTCAGCAAGCCGATCTGCCGTCAGTAAGACTTCAAGCAAACCAGAGAAATTCCAATGACAGCCCTTGCCCACCTTAAGAGAGGGCAAATCATTCTCCGGACCCCACTGAATGGACTCCAGCGAGCACAAACACCCACCTGTTCACAGATCAGAGTTCCGGACTCAAGCGCATGAGCCTAGGTTCCGGCTAAGGAGCTGCAACTCCAAATATCTGGATAAAAATCTACATCTAGATGCTGGAATTTCTCCCTTGACACACACGTGCATGGGATCAGCAGCAAAGTCTTGGGGAAGTAGCTTGATAGGTAACTTCCAAATTCAGTCCTTAAGCTCCTGGGCATTTAAAGAGCGTCTTACGATTAAAACTTTTTTTTTTTTTTTTTGGTTTGTTTTTTGAAGACTTCCTTAAGATGCGACTTTAAAAAAAGTTATGTACTTGCTATTCAGGTGGCCAGTTCACGCCACAATCCTGGACCCTACCATGGAAGGCTGCATTTGCTCAGCAAGGCAACCAGGTACAGTCGCCACCGGCTCCCGCGCCCTGCGGGCTTCCCCTCGCTCCGGGCCAACTCCCCTCCCCCCCTGGGCCCAGTACGCGCGCCGCCAGTCAGGCAGTTCCCGGACAGCATCCTCGCGGTTTCTAGGGCAACGATTCCCAACCAATCAGAGCGTTAGCTGCAGGCCTGCGATTGGCTGGCGGCGCCAGGGGCAGGTCTGGACCTTCCGCCTTCGATTTAAAAATTTGGCGCGGAAAGCCCTCCCGTGGTCGGCGCCGCCCCTCGAGCAGCGCGGGGCTGGAGCGCGGGCAAACCCGCGCCCGGAACCACGGCGTGCCGCCCCTCCCCCTCGCTCGCCCCCTCCCCTCTGCGCGGGATCTCGGCTCCTCCCTCCACGGCCCCCGGCGGAGCGAGAGGCGGGAAACGGCCGCCGCTGCCTTCCCGGCCCCTCTCCCGGTGCCAGTCTGGCCCGGCGCCGCGCCCCTCTGCGCCCCGCTGACCTGTCAGTTCACCTCCCTCTTGGAGCCGATGGGGGCTGAGCGGGGACGCCTCTGCACCCCTTCCCCGCTCAGGCCTGGGAGCCCGCGTGTCGGGCCGTCAGTCGGTCCTTAAACGCCGCGCCGAGGTGGGTGCCCGAGGGAAACGCCGCGACCGGGACTGGCGGGCCGGCGGGCGGGCACAGTGGACGTGACCGTCCAGGAGCAGTCAAGCCCCCGATTTGAAATTAACCCGCTCCCGGCGCGAGCCGATCCCGCGGGCGGGGAGGGCCCCTCCCCTCCCCCACGCCCGCTCTTCCCGGCCCCGGACCACGCGCGCCAATCCGA
>SJXQ01004942.1:240056-356676 GCA_006408695.1 Aepyceros melampus | reverse complement strand
TCCGAGCCTCCAGACAGGAGCCGGCGGCGAATCAGGGTGCAGGCACCGCCCTCCGGTGCCGCCTCCACGGCAGAGTTGGGGGAAAAGTTCAGAAACTTTTTTTTTATGGGCTAACACCCCCTCCCCTTGCTCAAAGTTGGGGAGTTAAGTTTAGTCCGCCGAGGACACGCGGGTTGAGACGCGGGCGCTCCGCAATCCCCATCCTGGGTCCGTCCCACGGCCTGCCCAGTCCCAGGTCCGCTCACCTGTGCTGGAGACCCCAGCCAGGACCATTACCCCTTCCATCCATGGCATGCATTACTGTGCTGCTCACCATCTGCCCATGGCTTCTAAGAAACTGGGGCTTGGAGGGAGAAGCTTGGTTAACTGGCGCTCCCATTTGATGGGCGCGGGGTCTTGGCCCAAATGTGAGAACTCAGGTGTAGGAGGAGGAGTAAGGTTGAAAACCCGCCAAGCCTGTTCCGGGCGTCCCCTGTCTTCCCTCTCCAGGTCTCCCACCGGCTCCTCCCTTCCCGCCTCCCTGTCGTCTTCCCTCGCTTTCCTCTCTTTTTCCGGTTTCAAACCCTTGGGCAGCTCATGCATGGAATATTGTTGGCTTCTAGATTAATAGGAGTTTGGGGAGACACTCTAGTCCAACGCTCTGCTTTGCAGATGGGGAGATCGAGACGCCGCGCGGCAGCTCTGCCCCTGGTTGCGCTTCGATTGTTTGCGCCCGCGTCGTCTTGCGTGGCTGCACTCGGCTTTCTAGCGCTTCCCTTTTCTGGGGACCTGTGACAGAGTTGCGGGACCGCACGTATTGCCCAATAGCGCCCAGATCAAGGGGCCCATCTATCGACAGTTTGGTTTGAGCTCTTCCTCCTCTTTTGTAATCTCGCATCTTTTAAGCTCCAGCAAAGCCCGGGGCTGCGATCCCCTTGTCCGGTCTCGTATTCATGTGTGTCAATGACTTGCCGCGCCAGATAGTTTTATATTCCTGGTCGCGATATAAGGGCGGGGATACTCTGGTACTGAGGCCAAGGTCGCGTGCTGTAGCTGCAGGCTGTAGGAAAGGGGAGGTCCCGGTGGCGAGCGGTGGCTCTTTTTCTTCGCGGAACGCAAGCTCAGGGCGCGCAGGGTGGCTGCCCCGAACAGTTAGCGCCGCGCTGGCTGGGTCCTTGCTCTCCGCTATTCGGCTTCAGGCAAGTGTCGCTCAAGACCGCGCCGCCACCTGAAAACCGGCCTTAGGATCAGTGCTGTGCAGAAAGCAGCGGTCACCTAGAGCCCTCAGATTTAAAATAAAGTGCGGTCACTGGGCAGGGCCCTCGACTGCACAGAGCAACTGTTTCTTACTGAGTCCCGTGCACCTTTTCTGGAGCAAAGTGTGTTTTTAGATACATCAACAAAAGGTGGGCAGTTGGCGCTTCTGAGTTAGCTTTTGTTTCACAGATTGTTCCCCTTTCCTCGCCAGGGTTTATAGCAGTGGGTGGTGTCCCCCTCTGCCCAACCTAATTTTTTATTAATGCAAGCTGGGAATCCTCTTTAAAGCGACAGTCTGATGCCACTGTGTTCAGAACCGGTGACTGCTGTGCTCACGTCTCTGACTACAGGGGCATTCCTTCTCCCAGGTGTCTGAGTGCCACAAATAATGCTCGGAGCAGCCACCTCTCACTAGGATGCACAGATGGCATCGCATTCAGTACTCAGCATAGTTGTTAACTGTGGGTTACCATCTGGAAAGTGAAATAGAGCTCTTTAAAAAAACTACAAAAATTTTTTAAATTGAAGTTTAGTTGATTTACAATGCTGTGTTAATTTCTGCTCTACAGCAAAGTGACTCAGTTATACACATATATACATGCTTCCTTATATGCTTTTCCATTATGGTTTATCCCAGGATATTGAATATAGTTCTCTATGCTATCCAGTAGGACTCGTTGCTTATCCACTCTATATGTAATAGTTTGCCTCTATCAACCCCAAAGCAGAGCATTTTAAACTAACAAACCCCAGTCTTAAGGTAAGTGGCTGGTCTGGGATATGAAGCCAAGCCTCTTTAACTCTTAAGGCTTTCCACTGAAAGCCATGTTCTCCACTGTGCTTGGGTTGGTCATTACTTGCTTCACAGGATAGTCGTGCCTCATTTTATAGAGAAGAAAACTGAGGCACCAAAAGGTTTAAGTGATGGCCAATTTAGCTATAGAGTCAGGATTAAAATCCAGATCTACCTGCCCCCACCTCATATATCCCATTCCACTGGCTCAGAAAGCTCCTAAGAAAGCAATCTTGGTGACACCTTAGACCACTCTTGCAACCACATAACCCTTCCTCTAACATAACAAAATATAGAAAAAATGGGATCTGTAATCCTTGTTTGAATGGCAATTGTTTTACTGAAGCATGCCAAATATAATCCAGTTTACTGACTAGGATGGAAAGTGAAAAAAGTGAAAGTCACTTAGTTGTGTCCAGCTCTTTGAGAGCCCATTGATTATACAGTCCATGGAATTCTCCAGGGCAGAATTCTGGAGTGGGTAGCCTTTCCCTTCTCCAGGAGATCTTCCCAATCCAGGGATCAAACCCAGGCCTCCTGCATTGCAGACAGATTCTTTACCAGCTGAGCCACAAGGGAAGCCCAAGAATACTGGAGTGGGAGCCTATCCCTTCTCCAGGGGATCTTCCTGACCCAGGAATTGAACCTGGGTCTCCTGTGTTGCAGGAGGATTCTGTATCAACTGAGCTATCAGGGAAGCCGGACTAGGATGGGAAGTGACCCTATTAAGAGGGAAATGATGTAGTTTTAAAGTTTTAATAACTCTTTCAACGGTTGAAAGGAAATGAAAAAAGAAACCAAGCTGAAACAATTCTACTCAACATTGTATCATGTGTCTGACTTGAAATTCAGCCTGAATGGAAAGGAAAGATACAAGACTATTGAAAACTGATGTTTACTGCACAACCATGAAGAAAGGTTGAAGGGACAGATTTGAAGTCTGTTTTTCTTGTGTTACCGTCAGTTGTGTTACCGTCAGTTGTGTTTTCCAGTTATGTAGTCCAAGGGATTATTTGTACATTTGTTTCTGGTCTTTTTTTACCACGTTGTGTAATCTGTGTCTTGCTGAAAGAGGCCTGTCTTTTGGTTTTCTGCTGCCACCGTTATGCTAGCATAACTTGGAGGGTGAGATGTTATGTAACACATTCAGCATTAAACAATGTAAAAAAGAAATCGGCAGTAAGGGGGAAAGATGGAGGCCACCTGAGGTGTCTAGATTCAAAAGTAACATTGGGGATTTGGAATCGTATCCCTTTTTGTTATCACCAGAGCCTCACACCGAGTGTAAAAAGAACAAGTTCTTCCCTGTTGACTGGGGCAGGCTAAGGGGCTAAGAAAAAGGTTGCTGTAGCCAATGGGCTCCTAGGACTTCCCTCTTGCCCTCTCACTGCCTCCACTCCCATGTGCTTCTATCACCAGCTCTGCTTCCTGACCCAGGGAGAGGCAGTTCGGGCTTGTGCTTTTCTGCAGCACACGTTGGCACAGGCTTTGCAAAACAGCTGTCTACAGCTTTCAATTGCACAAATCCTCATGTGCTGGGTTAGACTGCAGCTGCTCCCAAGCAAATCTCAGCCCTCCCTGGGCTTTTTAAATAGTTGGTTACTCTTCCTGAAAATAAAGGGTGCTGCATCCACTTTGGGCAGAGTTTAAGGAGGGTTGATTTAGCAAGGGATGCAGGAGAGTGGGAGAGCTTGGAGCTGACTTATACTGACCACGGGGTGGAGCCAGAATTGGTCAGAGCCTTCGGGGCTGTGTGTGAGGTTGATTCCAACTTTCCTGTGACTTCCTGCATGGAACTCCCCTCAACTTTGAGCCCTGGAAGGATATTTACAGTTCTAGATTCAGCTGCTGCAGCAACAGTTGTTGCTGCCAATTATTGAGCAATTATTACACCTAAATTTTTACAATGCTTTGGGAATAACAACACAAAATACCAAGGACCATTTCTATAGAACTGGAGTCCGAGTTCTGTCCTCATTGCCTTACTGCATCGGGTGCACGCGTGTGTGATAAGTCTCTTCAGTCCTGTCTGACTGTGTGACCCTATGAACTGTAGCCCCCAGGCTCCTCTGTCCATGAGATTCTCCAGGCAAGGATACTGGGGTAGGTTGCCATTTTCTTCTCCAAGGGATCTTCCCCACCTGGGATTGAGCCCATGTCTCCTGCATTAGCAGGCGGATTCTCTACAACTGAGCCACCGGGGAAGCCCCCTTACTCTATCATCTGATCCTAAAATAGTCATAAAGCTGAGGGTCTTTGTGTTTAGCACTTATCCTGGATTGAAAGAGCCCATTTTCCAGGTTCCAGACTATTGGAAATATATGCTGATTCCTGGGAATCAGCAGGAATTATTACATGAAATAATAGGGGGGCAGTAGGGGCAGGAATTATTACATGAAAAAGTCCCAGTCAGTGGAAGAACCCCATAACCTCCCTGAAGAGCAATGGCTACCCTTCGCTTGAGGTCTGGTAGGGAAGGGTAGCTGTGCTGGCTCCTTTTAGGGAGGTTCCTCATGCCCCATTCTGACTATAACCCTGTGTGTGTGTCTCTGTCACACACACCCCACCCACACCACTGTGAGTTCCTGAATGGCAGGGAGAGGAACTTCCTTATATCTCTGTCCCCCTAGTGCCCAGCTGGATGCCTGGCCCAGAGCAGAGACTTGATAAGTGTTGGTTGATTGAATAAGCGCCATCTCACCAAGCCCAGAATATACCTTGTCTTAATCTCTATCTTCAGGGCCAAGTTCAATGCCTGGCACTTAACTTGGTGCTCAATAATGTTAGAAAAAAATGAGCTCATAATTACTGTCCTTTAATTATCATTATTATGTTTTTACTTTTAGCTAAATGCTATTTCCACCTCCCCTCCCCTACCCATAGCTTTTGTTTTATCTCTTTATTCACTAAAGCATAGTATCCTGAATGCCTATTATGGCCCCAAGCCCTGATGTAGGTATTTGGTATATACAGGTGAGGGCAAAGTCTTTGCCCTACTGGAATTTATAGTCAAGTAGTAGAACAGTGTTTGGCACAAAGTGTTAACTGCTCTTATTATTACTTCTATCATCTTATTTTTTTCCCTGTAAATGTGAGACTTCTCAGTTTACCAAATGTCTCTTTTTCTGTGTCCTACCTCTATAACACGATAGTACTTTTTTTTTTTTTTTTTAAGTTTTCTGTAGGTACTTTTCTTCCTTAGGAGCCCAAGTTCTGATTTTTCTTTCTTTCAGCTCACATGTACAGGTCTCTTGCTCTGAGCCTAGGGGCCATGCTGGGCACCTGCCGTGGACCCAGTGCCTGCCCTCGGATCACAGCCACAAAACCACACTTTGGCTTACTCACCACCGTCCTTTCTCTTTCTCTGTCTTTTCCAGGGACACAGCCTTCATCTGCACGGGTTGTCTGCTTTGCTGAGGCTTTCAGTCTGCTGCTCCAGAGTTCCTGGAGGCAACCCGATTTCTCCTGGGATGGTCACTGAAGTCAAATTTAAGTGGGTTAGTTAAATCTTGGCTTGCTCTTGTTTGCCAAGTCTTGGAGATGGGAGCCAGGAAGACAGGCCAAGTTGGGCTGGGGGCATCTCTTGCACTGGGTTACAGGCAGTCACCAAGCCCTCTAACAACCCACTTCTTCCCCTTACACATTTCTTTTAACTCACTGGCACTTGTGAATTCCCCTCAAAGTCATGGTTTTTAGGCTCTGACTTGGTGCTCAATATACCCTGGTACCCCAACATATTATGGTTAAATGGCTCACTACACAGCTTCATCATATAGTACAGAGATTGGGTAGGACGTACATAATTAATTTTGTTGACAAATTACGTAGTGCAGAGCTGTCCTCTCAGCTTTAGTTGCAAATGCTCAATAAAAGAAGTATTTTTCAATATGGAAATTGACTGGGGTAATTGCATATGAATGTGCCCACAAAAAACGAGTAGTTCTACCTACGCGATTATAAATAGAGCTAAGCTTTAAAGTTTAACTCAGTAAATAATAGAGCTAAGCTTTGTTTCAAATTCAGTCTTTGGAATAAAAATGTACAATTGTTTTAAAGTTGAATTGAATACTATGAAATGACATTACTTTTTATGAAAAAGGGGAAGGTATTTGGTAATCAGAGTTTTAGATGCTGGTTATCTTGGTATCATTGTGATATGTGTATGTATGTGTGTGATGTGTGTGTACTTAGTCATGTCCAACCTTTTATGACCCTGTGGACTGTGGCCTGCCAGGCTTCTCTGTTCATGGAATTTTCTAGGCAAGAATACTGGAGTGGGTGGCCATTTCCTTCTCCAGGGGAATCTTCCCTGGGATCAAACCTGCGTCTCTTGTGTCTCTTGCATTGGCGGGCAGGTTCTTTACCAGCTGAGCCGCCATCACTGTGATAATTATGTTCTATCTGTAACATGCCATCCATGGGCGCTTCTTAGTGAAACTCAGGGTTTGGAGAATGGAGAGGCATCTTCTAGTCAGTCATCTCCCTTGAGAGAAGCTACAATGTGGATACAAGTTAGGACTTTGGACTGAAATAAACTGTATAACCTTAAGCAAATTATTTAACCTCTTTGATACGTTTCTCTCCTCATTAAAATGGGGATCAAAATGCTCACCTTGAAGGGTTATTGTGAGGATTAGGTGAGGAGATAACTGTTATCGAGTACTTACATGAAGTGCTTAGCACAATGTTTAACATGTTACAGTAAGATCTCAATATCAGTTATTACTGTTGGTCAGTTGCTAAGTTGTATCTAACTGTTTGCGACCCCATGAACTGCACCACACCAAGTTTTCCTGTCCTTCACTATTTCCCCGAGTTTACTCAGACTCATATCCATCAAGTTGGTGATGCCATCTGACCATCTCATGCTCTGTCATCCCCTTCTCCTCCTGCCCTCAATCTTTCCCAGCATCAGGGTCTTTTCCAATGAGTTGACTCTTCGTGTCAGCTGGCCAAAGTATTGGAGCTTCAGCTTCAGCATCAGTCCTTCCAATGTTATTCAAGGTTGATTTCCCTTTAGGACGGACTGGTTTGATCTCCTTGCAGTCCAAGGGATTCTCAAGAGTCTTCTCCAGAACCACAGTTCAAAAAGCATCAGTTCTTCGGTGCTCAGCCTTCTTTATGGCCAACTCTCACGTCCATACATGACTACTGGAGACACCATAGCTTTGATTATACTGACCTTGGTGGGCAAAGTCATGTCTCTGCTTTTCAATATGCTGTCTAGGTTGGTCATAGCTTTTCTTCCAAGGAGTAAGTGTCTTTTAATTTCAAGCCTCCAGTCACTGTTAACAGTGATTTTGGAGCCCAAGAAAATAAAATCTGCCACTGTTTCCACTTTTCCCCCCAATCTATTTGCTATGAAGTGGTGGGGACCAGATGTCTTGATCTTAGTTTTTTGAATGTTGAGTTTTAAGTCAGCTTTTTCACTCTCCTCTTTCACCTTCATCAAGAGGCTCTTTAGTTTTCTTTGTTTTCTGCCATTAGAGTGGTATAATTTACATATCTGAGGTTGTTGAACAGTTATTATTACATGTTATTATAATCCGAACAAATCCAGACAGAGCAATGTTCATTTTCATTTTTGTTTTTTCCTGGTTTTAGTGCCTCTGGGGAAAGAGAGTCCTAGTACCCAGATGGTTTGGCCAGGAAATTGTTCCTTTTTACCAACAGAGTCCACATCTTCCCGCCCTGTTCTTCTTCCTCCACTGCCCATGCAGGACGGGCAGCTGGTTCTCTGCTCAGCGTCGGGGGCACACGTCCAGTGTTCTTGGAAGCCCTAGAACTTGAGGCCTTTTTTAAGGACCTAACTTATAGAAATGCTTGAGAAAGATACTTGGAAGAGGAAACATACTCAAAGATAACACACTCTTACCTCTGACTAGAATCAATCAACGCATCGTCATTGAAGGCTTCCTGTCTAGTTTTTGGCTTTGCTGTTGTGTCTCCTGCTTTTTGTTTTCCTGTCTGTCTGCTCCCAGCACACAAACATCTTAAAGGCTCTTATCCTAGGCCTGGGCATAGAGTTTGCCAACTGGATTAGAGTACAAGGACTAGGCTGTGGCACCTTCTGCCTCTGTGCCCTAGTGTAGACCACTTAACCTCTCTAAGCCTCAGATTCCTTCCCTGGAAGGGGCTGGTTGTGGCTAAATTTCACTGATTGTGAGAGACCAACCAAAGCAACATACATAAAAAATATTTGAAAACATGAATTGTAATTTGATTACAAGGAAATGGTCTTATTAATATGAGCAAATCTCTTGTGAGCTTATTGATTTCTGTGGTAGGAGCTGCCATGCATGGCGTGATCTTAAGCAAGTCACTCAGCTCCTCTGAACTGTAGTTTTGGATAGAGCGTAACCTGCGATATGGAGAGAGCAGACTTAATTACCTACATCTCCCAACGTTGTATAATTTTCTGCTAATGTTGAGCTTCCTTTGGGAACTGGAAAAAGTGCAGGCTTTGAAGGCTGATAGACTGGGGTCAGTCCCCCACTTCACAGCTTGCTGTCCTTTTGTCTTTCTGGACCCTTAAAAATTGTCTCAGAGAACTGCAGTTTGACCAGAGGGTAGTTTAGCCTGCAGGAAGACCTCAGCTGTGAGCAGTGCTCTGCAGTGATGAAATGGATCAGGCCAACGTTCAGGTCTGGAATTTCCAAAAGCCAGTGGCCCATTTGCTAGGACCAGTTTGCTTTTTTGCACGTTGAACTTGTGAAAAATAAATAGCAGTGCTCTAAGAGCTGGAACGGTGTACTGGTCCCCTTGCCATTGCTTCTGCTGCTCTCGAGGAGTAACCCAAGCATTTCAGACAGGCCTGTCTCCCACCATCAACCCGCAGCCCGGGCGTGTGCCTGCAGCGTGTCAGCAGGCTTCTGAAGTCCACACACCCCAGCGTATAGGTCAGCAGCCCTGGATCACCTCCGTAAACTTTGTCCCAGAAAATCAAGAGAAACATGTCAAAGCTCATGGCATTGCCTGAGAGGCAAGAGAAGGAAATGGTGAGGTCCTTGACAGAAATTTCTCAGGGGAGAAATTTACCCAAAGTTATGGTCTGAGTCCATCAGCAGGATCTGGGATTGGTGTGCACTGCTCTCCCTCCTTTTGGCTCAGAATCAATACAAGGGGCTAGTTTATCTTTACTCTGACCCTTGCCCACCATGTGTCCATGGGGGATATGTGCAACTCCTGCGCAGTGAAGGCACCTTTCCAGAAAGAGCTTCACAATCATCAAAATGTGAACAAACTATGTTCAGGAGAATTTCAGGGTTACATAGGACCTTTTATTTTTGTCTTTGCTAATTTAAGACATTGGTTTCCTTTTTTTTTTCAGCATGTAATGAGAGGTCCCCAAGGGGCAGACACTTGCCAGGTGTTTTACATTATCATCATATTATCTCATTTAATCTTCACCAGTCCCTCAGAGGGAGGTTGTTTTTAATCCCTATTTTGCAAAGGAGGAAAGCTCTAGGAGGTGAAGAGTGGCTGAGGGTAACACAGCTGGCAAGCAGCAAAGCAGGGACCCTCTAATGTGGCCTCTCAACCTGCATTCAGAATCGCTACTCTACACTCCCTCCTACTGGTAAAGGTTTGCTTGGTTAATATGCTGGGGGACTGGGAATCAATCTTGGCTTGACTAACAAGCCTCCTTTTCTGTCCATGCTCCCTAAGTTCAAAACCTTCTGTTATCTCTTGCTTTCTATCCATGGTCTGCATGTCCTGTTGGTCACTGAATGCTATCAGTTTGTCCTTGGCTTGCATTTCTTTTGTTTTGTATCCTCATTACTTCACACCTGGACCACTGCAGTAGCCTGTCAGCTCCTGTTGTCACCACTCTTTCCGTTTTCCATCCTTTTGGCTCACCCTGACAGATTCATCTTCCTTTAACACCGCTTTGTCCTAAAATGTTTTACCTAAAACATCCCAAGGATTCTTTGTGGCTCACAGGACAAAGTTGATACTAAGGGCTTGACATTAAGACCTCCCCACCCTTCTGTGCCACTGTTGACCTCAAAACTTGCCAATCTTACCCATCACTTTCTGCTGTGACTTGATGTTCTGACCTCAGCATCTTTGCTCACGAACATATTCTCTGTGTTACGCATCTTTCCACCCAGCGTGTCATCCATTAAAATCTCACCATGGCCCACCTGAAAGTGGCCTGTCTTCAATGAAACTTTTTCCAGTCGCCTTGAGAAATGACATGCCCTTGAGCAGTTGATTACACTTAAGCAGTGTACCTACACGTGGCTTTACTGCTGTTATCTGTGTGCCATTTCCTCTCTGTTCCCAGTGTGAGAGTGGAGACCGTGTGTGGGTGTCTCCTCATCCCACCCTCATGATCATTCTCATTAGCACAGTGCCTCACAGGAGACCCTGGTTCGATTCGTGGGTTGGGAAGATCCCCTGGGGAAGGGATAGGCTACCCACTCCAGTATCCTTGGGCTTCCCCTGTGGCTCAGCTGGTAAAGAATCCTCCTGCAATGCAGAAGACCTGGGTTTAGTCCCTGGGTTGGGAAGATCCCCTGGAGAAGGGAAAGGCTACCCACTCCAGTATTCTGACCTGGGGAAATCCATGGACTGTATAATCTATGCGGTTGCAAAGAGTCAGTCACAACTGAGCAACTGTCACTTTCACGCATGGGGTTCTTCCTTGGTTGAATGAATGATCTAATGACTAGGGGAAACCAGATTCATGGGGTCGCAAAGAGTCAGACACGACTGAGCAACTGAACTAACTGAGCTGAAGAAACAAGGTACTGAGTGTGTACTGTGTGCCAGCCAGTGTTCTGTTATTAGTTATAAGTCCTCTAATCCTTGCAACTGCCTTAAGAGGTAGGTGATGTTATTTTCCCCCTGGCAGAGATGAGGAAGCCAGGGCACAGCAAAGTGAGCCAGCTTGTCAGAGAATTAGTGGTGGACGCAGGATTCAAAGCCAAACTGTCTGCCTCCAGAGCCCAGGCTTTCAGGGCTCTTTGCCCCTCCCTGAAATGTCCCGGCTGGTAGATACATTCTCGTAAGAGCCGCTTGATGGGCTTATAGGTTTATGCCTTGCAGCAGGGGCAGGAGAGCCTGAGAAACTTTAGGATCCAGCTTTTCTTCTCTGAGCCAGCACATGAAGCCTGGCCCACCCTGACAATGGGCACTGGGCATATTGGCCAACGGAACCAGCCGCGAGTGCTGGGCTCCTGCAGGTGACTGGTGCTATGTGAAAATAAGTGTGTTTTCCACGTCCTGTGACATGTGGTAACTTGTGCACTGGAGTCCAACAATGGGCCTGGGACTCCTGTCGCACTCTACTTTTGGTGAGAGATGATTACTTGGTTAATAATCCTAATCGGCCTAATGCACGTACCTTATGTTTATCACTCCCATCTCATAATTAACTTTTATATTTTCCTTAACTTTACAACTCAATCTGTGCACCAGAGTGACTGCAAACCCATATTTATCTAATTTAGCAGACATTTGCATGTGCTGCAATTAGACTCCCGTGTTCTATGATCAACGTCCTTTGCTAATTGCATAATTCCTTTTGCATTTAATCGTCAGATGGCATCCTTTTGTTTTTTCCTGTCTCCATGGTTTGCTGCTGGTTGTGAGCTGTGTGTAGAATTTCTAGCTAAGGCACCTGCAATCACAGAACCAAAGATTTTCTGGGAGGAGCTGCCTGCTTTGTTTACAGGTGAAGAAACGGAGGCCCATGAAAGTGAGGGGACTCGCCTATACGAACAGCTTGTTATTAAGAGTTCCTGCAGACATGAAAGGATGAATACGTCTGCAAAGAACATCTTCCAAACCATGTCAGTGTGGAAATTCCATGAATAATTCAAGCTGGTCTTGACAGCATGGAGCCTGAGTCTGGACAAGATTGCTGTTGCTGCTGCTAAGTCGCTTCAGTTGTGTCCGACTCTGTGCGACCCCATAGATGGCAGCCCACCAGGCTCCCCCATTCCTGGGATTCTCCAGGCAAGAACACTGGAAAGATTAGGCTGAGCCTAAAAGAAATCAGGTTAGAGGCAAGTAAGAATTTTTATATATCCTGAAGTTATAACCCTTAGCATTTGTTTTTTAGCTTCTTCTTGCTGCTTCTTGGCAGCAGATACTTCATTGGAAGGGAGGCTGGCAAAGCTCGTCCCTTCTGCCTCTTTGTGGAAATTTTTTTATTCCTCTATAAAACTATATTTTAGAAGAGAGTGGAAGGTTTATCTATGAATTCAGGATTAGCATACAAAGAACAGAATATGAGAGCTGAGTGGGAACTTAAAGATCTGGGCTACTCAGCTTGTTTTATAGGCCATTGCAAATCACAAGGTTGCTTGGCCACAGATCTGGGACTTGAGTCTGGATTTCTATCTGTGTCCAAGTTTTACTCACAAAGGTACTTTGCTAATGAAGAGACCAAGAGTACAAGGTGTGCCTTAACTCCCTTCCTTCCTTCCCGCCCTCTGTGGTACCTTTACACAGTGCCTGGAGGTACCAAGCCAGGGTATGAGGAAGCAGAAGCTCTGAGCTTGATCTTGGCTGGGATGAAAGATCTAAGGAAGGGGATCTGCCCACATGGAGAGAGCACCTGCTTCCCAGTGTGATTTTGAACTGAGGATTTCAGAGAACACAGCAATGCAACTGCGATGGAGCTGGTCCATCGTAGTAACTGTCTGGGTATTTGCAGAATGGATGTGTGTACTGGCAAGAGGATGAGGACGGGGTGATGAGGTAACATGAATAAAAGCAAGCTAGCTGTTGCCAACCTCCAGTTGTTTTGCTTGGAAGGTAGAAGAAACCATGAGAAGCCTTTCACAGTGGACTTCATCTCTTTATCTGCCTAGGGAGAAAGATGTGGTCGTTAATGTAGAAGCATCACGAATTGTTAGGGCTGGAAAATCAGTCCAGTGGCTTGTTCAGAAAGAAGAGGCACGTGGCTAGTGGCCTCCACCATAGCTCCTGAACTGAGAAACCTTGCCATGTTGCTGGCAGCAACAGCACGCCCTGCTCTCTGAGCCTCTACTGTGGCATTTGCTACCCTCCATCAGATGTACGCACTGAATCTCCTGGTTCCTAACAGCGTTTTGGGAATAGCAGCTGCTCAGTAAATGTATACTGAATGAACAAACGTGTGGATTGTACACTGTTGCAATGTATGATTCTCACCAAGTCAGCAGGGAAAAAGATGGCCAAGGTGGTATTAAAAATATTTTAATAGCCTATATATACAGATGAGAGCAATAAGATTAAATTTTCCTAGTGTGAGTATGGGCTTCCTGGTAGCTCAGATGGTAAAAAATCAGCCTGCAATGCAGGAGACTGGGGTTTGATCCCTGGGTTGGAAAGATCCCCTGGAGAAGCGAATGGCTACTCACTCTAGTATTCTTGCCTGGAGAATCCTGTGGACAGAGGAGTCTGGTTTGCTACAGTGCATAGGGTCACAAAAGAGTCAGACACAACTAAGCAACTAAGCACAAACTGTAAGTGTAACATGAATTCTACACTTAGTTTGAAAACGCAGTTGCCCAAATAGGGAGTAGATGATGCTCAAAGGGGTGCAGTCCGTATTAAAAAAGCCCGTGGGGTAGGTACTGGCGAGCCACAATTGTGATGTAGCTGCTGAAACAGGATTGGATTCCACTAGAAGAAGCCAGGTCCACATCAAGGCACGTGAGGCTCCCAGCTGTTTGAGCTCATACCGGTCACCCAGGCGTGATGCTCATCTGTGGGTTCATTAATAGTCACACCTTAACCTGGTCCCAGAGAAGGCAACGGCACCCCACTCCAGTACTCTTGCCTGGAAAATCCCATGAGGGAGTAGATGATGCTCAAAGGGGTGCAGTCCGTATTAAAAAAGCCCGTGGGGTAGGTACTGGCGAGCCACAATTGTGATGTAGCTGCTGAAACAGGATTGGATTCCACTAGAAGAAGCCAGGTCCACATCAAGGCACGTGAGGCTCCCAGCTGTTTGAGCTCATACCGGTCACCCAGGCGTGATGCTCATCTGTGGGTTCATTAATAGTCACACCTTAACCTGGTCCCAGAGAAGGCAACGGCACCCCACTCCAGTACTCTTGCCTGGAAAATCCCATGGATGGAGGAGCCTGGTAGGCTGCAGTCCATGGGGTCGCTAAGAGTCGGACAAGACTGAGCGACTTCACTTTCACTTCTCACTGTCATGCATTGGAGAAGGAAATGGCAACCCACTCCAGTGTTCTTGCCTCAAGAATCCCAGGGACGGGGGAGCCTGGTGGGCTACCGTCTATGGGGTCACACAGAGTTGGACACGACTGAAGTGACTTAGCAGCAGCAGCAGCAGCAGCAGCAACCTGGTCCAGTACTTCAGTTTACAATGTTTTTCCAGGCATTATCCTGTTCACTGTCTAAAGACAGTTTATATACCAGTAAGGGCAAGCTAACTTGCTCAAGGTCACCTGGCTAGTAGGTGACTGAACCCAGCCTTCTGACCCCTTGTCTGTATTCTTTCGACTGCACCAGGCCTCTTTTTGTTGTTGTTGCAGAGCAGAGCCCCTGCTGGGTGGCATGTAGAAGCAAGGCTGGCGTGACGCGTGTCAAGCACTGGCTGTCAAGAGTGGACACGCTCAGATGGGCACCTCGCCATCCGGCAGCCTGACCGTGATGGCTCAGAAACCACTCTTCCTGACGCGGGGCTTTGACAGGCCAGCTCACACTGCGAGCACAGTGACCCTGCCCCGTTTCAAAAACTGACAGCAGACAAACCTGGAACATCACCTCCCCTCTGAGTGAGCCCAGGAAAACACAAATCTCCGTCCTTAGCGCCTCACGTCCTGCTCAAGGATTTGTGAGCTGGGTTGTACAGTGGAGGAGGGAAGGGGAAAGAGCTAACACCTGGCAGGTGCCTGCTGAGTGTCTGGCTCAAGGCATTTCCCATTTCTTTGCGTTTCCGTTTCTCACGAAGCACCTGTCTCTGCAAGCTGACGGCTCACTCTGGTCAGCGCTGGACTCCTCCACCCCGTGGCGCTGGGCCGTCTTGATAACCCCTCACATTTGTCTGGTCTCCTCCAAGCATCGTCTTATTCACTCTCCCAAAAAAAGTCTATGAGGAATGAAAAAAACCTGCAGGCTCTTATACATGGACTCTGAAACAGTTGCATATGTAGGAGCAGACAGAACGGTGTTTACTGGGGGTGGGAGGTAGGGGAAACAGGAGACATTGGTCAAAGGGTACACGGTTGTTGTTATGTGGGGTGAGTTAGCCTAGAGATCGAATGCATGGCACGATACCTTTCTAATAGTGCTGTGTGGGATACTGGAAACATGCTAAGAGAATGCCGGGGCTTTCATCACAAAGGTGACTGAGATGATGTGTTAGCTTGACTGTGGTAAGCATTTCGTTATGTGTATCAAATAAGCCAAAAAAAATCCTGAGCTGAGGAGAGCAGAGATTATTTCCTCATTTCACAGTGCTCCATAAGAGCGTCTGTCTGTTTGATCATCCATTTATCCATCCCTTCATTCATTCAATAAATATTTATTACACTATGATATTCTAGGACCTTTGCAAGTCACTAGTGAAGCAAAGGTATCTAGAAAGCTCTTGGGAGAGATATATACATACAAGAAAAGGAGGTATCATTTTGAGGCTTTTAAGTAGAAAGCCCGGAGAAGGCAATGGCACCCCACTCCAGTACTTATACATGGACTCTGAAACAGTTGCATATGTAGGAGCAGACAGAACGGTGTTTACTGGGGGTGGGAGGTGGGGGAAACAGGAGACATTGGCCAAAGGGTACACGGTTGTTGTTATGTGAGGTGAGTTAGCCTAGAGATCGAATGCATGGCACGATACCTGTCTAATAGTGCTGTGTGGGATACTGGAAACATGCTAAGAGAATGCCGGGGCTTTCATCACAAAGGTGATGGAGATGATGTGTTAGTTAGCTTGACTGTGGTAAGCATTTTGTTATGTGTATCAAATAAGCCAAAAAAATCCTGAGCTGAAGAGAGCAGAGATTATTTCCTCATTTCACAGTGCTCCATAAGAGCGTCTGTTTGATCATCCATCTATCCATCCCTTCATTCATTCAATAAATATTTATTACACTATGATATTCTAGGACCTTTGCAAGTCACTAGTGAAGCAAAGGGATCTAGAAAGCTCTTGGGAGAGATATATACATAGAAGAAAAGGAGGTATCATTTTGAGGCTTTTAAGTAGAAAGCCGTGTATTTGGATAATAGGGTAGTGGGGTGTTATTGCAGATTGTGACCAGTAGGTGGCACTCTGGGTCACAGGAGGCTTAGAGCCCTTTAGCCTTCCACCGCTAAGCTTTCATTTTATATTCATTAGTGTATTTAAAATCAAATTCTAAGCCATATCCCTGAAACGCTGTATTCAATTTGATTTTAATTCCATTTATTTGCCGTTAATTGTTCCATGCTCTTCTAAAATAGTCAAATTAAATCTACTCGTGTCAGAGTTTGTGGGTAAGTGAAAGATGTCCAAGAAACTCAGACTCCAAAATAAATGAGCACCTCCTGCTCTAGGGCCCAGATTCCTTTCTTAGGAAATGCTAATGAAAAGGTAATGCTATTGGGAGAAGATCTGGAAGGATGCACTCTAAGATGTTAGTGGTAATATCTCCTGGTGGCGGGAATACCGATGGTTCTGTTTTGTTTCATGTTGGTTTGTCCTTTGTCCACTTTTTACAGTGGGCATGTATGAGTTTTCTTGTCTGTTTGTATTTAGTTTTTCATTGAAGTACAACCTACAAAAGGAAGATATGTAAATTGTAAGCAGTTTGGATTTATATGTTTATATATATAACCTCCACTTCGATCAAGATATCCATTACCTAAGCCCCTCGCGTCTCCCTTGGATCTCTTCCCTCCCCGCCCCTGCTAGGAACCACTCTTCTGTCACCATGGGTTAGTTTTGAGTATTTTGCACTTCATGTAATTGGAATCATACAGGCTGTCTTCTTTTGTGCCCGACTTTTGTTCAATATTGTTTAGGTTGATGTATGGAAATACAGTAAAGACTCGCCGATCTTTTCTACTGTTTTGTGTAGCAGAAGTCTGTTCTTCGTTGGTGTGCAGTATTCCATTGTAGGAATATGTTGCAGGTCTGTATTTTTATAATCAGAAAAAGATTTACTTGAAATGCTTACATATAGACACAGAAACTTGCTGGAGGCCAAGGAGACATTTCAACTGCAAGATAATCTTCCCAGTATGCAGGTTTAGACAGCCATCCAGGAACTGGCTCAGGCCCGGAAGCGCATGGCGTCTTCGACTCAATGGACATGAGTTCGAGCAAACTCCAGGAGGTGGTGAAGGACGGGGAGGCCTGGCACGCTGCAATCCATGGGGTCGCAGAGAGTTGGGCATGGCTGAGTGATTGAACAACAGCAAGAGAAGTGCAGGGTCTCTGAGTGGATGCAGACATAGCTAATCGTGGGGCAGCAGCTAAGGCTGGTTCTGCTTCTCCCACTGGCTGTGTCCCTTGGGGCAAGTCACCTAAGTCACTTGTTCTCACTGAGCCTCAGTTTCCTCATCTGTAAAATGGGTAATGTTACCAGACTTAGAGGAAGGAAAGAAGGAAAGCCCTAGAAAATCCAGTCAAATTTGAATTTCAGATTAAACAGTAATTTCTTAGAATACATATGTCCCAACTATCCTAAATAATTACTGTTTATTTCCAATTCAAATGTAGTTGTGTTTTATCCGACAAACACAGGTGTAAAAGATTCCCTGCTACATGATAACACAATTGTGACAAAATGTGGGCAGAAAGCTATGTACAGGTGAAAGAAACTAGAGAGGGCCAGAAAGGCAAGGAGGAGGACCCCTGGGTTTGGAAACTGAGCCTCCTGTGAGCCTCCGTAGGACAGGGACCTCGCTCTCACCCACCCCAGCAACCCCAGCGCCCAGCCACATGGCTGACCCTGGGAAGGAGGCACAGAAATGTTATCTGTTGAACTAACGACTGAATGGATTTGCTTTCCAGTTCCTGCACTCACTTGACTTTGACCTTAGGTAAGCTAGCTAACCATGCAGTTTCTCTTGTGTTTTTTTTTTTTTTTAATACGTTCCTTCAACTGTTCTTTCAGGGAGCCTAACTCTGTGCCAGGTACTAGGCAGAGACAATAAACCAAGGAGGTTTCCGCCCTCCTTGAGTTTGTTTTATAAAGAGGGAAGAGAGAAATTAAACAGGTAAAGCACAGAAAAAGAGACACTTTCTGATAGCGGCGAGTGCTGTGCTAGAAATAAATAGGATGTGTAACAGAGAGGGTCAGAGGTGCTATTTGGATGCGGGGTTTGGGGAGGGGCGTCCTGAGAAGGTGATGCTGAGCAGAGACCCCCCCCTCCCCTGCCAACCCTCACCCTCCGGGGCTGATGAGGAGTCAGTCCAGGGAAGGGGCCTTCTGGGCTGAGGGAAAAGCAGGTTTTCTTACTTGAATCCTGAGGATGAGAAAAACCTACTGCCCACCTCACAGAACTGTAAGGGGTTGAATGAAGGAAGTTGATGTGTGAAATCTTCAAGTTCTCTGTGTGAAAAGGATTCTGAACTTTTCTCATGGAACCTCAGCCCTGCTCCTCAGGCCCCCTGGAAGCTCAGGACTGTTTGATTCTTTAGCTGTGAGTGCAGACCTGCTCAGTACCATCTGGATGACATGGTTTCCACCAGTCTGGTGAGATATGTACAAACTGAAAGTGTTCAAAAACTCTGACACTGTGGAGTGCATATTTTTTTTTCATTTTATTTTTCTGTTATCAGTCTGGGATGGACCGAGAAAGAAACAAACACCCTAGTTGTCCTTCATCACAGACAGTTAGAAAATCACTGGTGTAGAAGCTGTAGGATGAGAAAAATCTGGGCTTTATTGCAGCTCAGTCGCTTACTAACTGGTTGATGTTAATTCAAGTGTATTATCTCCCTGTGCCTTTGTGCCTTCACCTATAAAATGCGCTTAATAGTACACATCCATTAAAGCTTGGAGACATCAATGAAGAAACAAGTATAAAGCACGCAGGACAGTGAGTAGTACCAAAATGTTCATTCCTATTCCTATAGTTGGAGAAGGCGCACCCTACTCCAGCACCCTTGCCTGGAATATCCCATGACGGAGGAGCCTGGCAGGCTGCAGTCCATGGGGTCGCTAGGAGTTGGACATGACTGAGCAACTTCACTTTCACTTTTCACTTTCATGCATTGGAGAAGGAAATGGCAACCCACTCCAGTGTTCTTGCCTGGAGAATCTCAGGGACGGGGGAGCCTGGTGGGCTGCCGTCTTCGGGGTCGCACAGAGTTGGACATGACTTAAGCAACTTAGCAGCAGCAGCAGCAGCAGCATTACTATGCTACTAGTATTACTACTGGTATCTGACACTAATTTATTTCATTCATTTGATCAACAAATATTGAGTACCCTGTGAGTGCCTAGCATGGGTTAGGCCTTCTTTTAGGAATGGGGCATAAAAAAGATAAAAATCCCCCGTTTTTAGCTTCTGTTGGGAAAGATAGCAGTAAATGAACCAGTAAATGAATGGTAAGTCAGATGATAATGGCTAAAGAAAAATGAAGAAGAGAAGAGAGTCGAGAGATGGGTGAGGACAGGCAGAGAAAGCCTCACTGAGCAGAGAGGAAAGAGGTGATGGAGAAAGCCATCGACTATTGGGAGAAAGAGTTCTAGGTGGGGTAATTCTGTTTAATTTTAGGGCACTGGGGTGCCAGGCAAGGCCTTGAGGTGGGATCATAGCCTGCCTGGTGCATTCATGGAGACAGAAGGGAGGCCAGCGGGACAGAGACAAGTCAGAGGGAGCGAGGGCAGGAGATAAGTCAGAGTGGGAGAAGGGGCCTTGGCCTCCAGGCCGTGCCATGAGCCAGGGGCTTGGCACAGACTTGAGGAGGGCTTGGTCCTTGGGAACTTTCCCCAGAGGATAGAGCCTGGAGTCTGTGAGGGGGCAGAGGAGCCTGTGCCTGGCTTCATGATGTTCCCCGTCCCCAAATCCAAGTGGGGGGCCTTTAACTCTCCTTACTGCCATTCTCAGCCTGAAACGCACAGTGGTTCTCACCAGGCAAGCCCTGACTCTGAGATTCAGGTGGATCTTTTTCAGCTGAAATGGGATCCATTCAGAAGGTACTTGTGAAATTAGATTTGTGTTACCCATCCTTTTCAAGATACCTGCGCTTTTTATGTTCTTAATAGACACTGTGGCTCCTCATTTTTATTAGATTTGCAAATTCACCTCCTGCTAAAATTTGTTGGTAACCTCCAAGTCCGTGCTTGCTGGGCTTTCACAGGGATGCACTGACGTGCACAGAGTGGAAAAGTTTGAGTCTCCGTCAGACTTATTTCCAGCTGAGATGTCCTGCCTTCTCATTCCCCTTATACTGTAAAGAAGTATCCTTCACATGGTCTGCTCAGGGCCATGTGTTTTGGGGTTTTTTTGTTGGTGATTCTGCTGTTCAAATTGTCCCCTACCTGCTGTGCTGGTTTGCTGTCTAGTGCTTGTAAGCACAAGAAAGCTGTGATGTGCTTTACACAGGAAGTACTTGTGTTTGTAAGCTTCACTTAGGCCTGCTTATACTGCTGCTGTCTGCGAGTTCAATACTAACAAGTCAACTATATCCAGTATTTTGAATGAAAGTGAAGTCAAAATGTTAGTCGCTCAGTCGTGTCCAACTCTTTGGAACCCTGTGGACTGTAGCCCTCTAAAACTTCTGTCCATGAAATTGTTTAGGCAAGAATACATAGCCATTTCCTTCTCCAGGAGATCTTCCTGACCCAGGGATTGAACCCAGGACTCCTGTACTGGCAGGCGGATTCTTTACTGTCTAAGTCACCTGGGAAGCCCAATATTGAAAGAGGTATCTTTAAACAAAGATACATGTAAAATATATTACGCATTGATTGGTTGACAAAAATGTCACGACCAGAGGCACATGGTAACCTAACCCTGTATTCCCCCTAGGAGCTGTGGTTCAGTATGCACTATAATTTAGTGTTCATGATGACTTTATAAAATGTAACTATGGGGAATAGCAAGAATCGACTGAACAGGGCCAAACTGTTTTCCAGAGAAGTACAATCAATGCACCCTGTTACCAGCAGGAGGTAAAGAGCCTTGTTTTACTGCACACCTGCCAGCGTTTGATACTATCATTAAAAAAAACCTTTTCTAATTTGACAGGTGAAAAGACTGTCTAATTCTAATTTGTCTTTTTCAACTCCCGGCAAGGGTGAAGATTTCTCCTCTCTTGTTAATGTCTATTTGTGACTGTCCATCACATTTTAGGACAAATTTTCTTGAGTCCTTTGTGAGAAAAGGGGGAAGAGGGAAGTGTTTCAGGTCATCCCAAGAACAGGAAGCTGGGACAGGGTTGAAGGTGGTTAATTTTTTTATCACAGAACTTTCTTCAGGTTAAGGGAATCCACAGTCGATTGCATCCTTGGTGTGTACAAGCCGTATGCCAGGCTTCCTGGGGGGTGGCACAGGCAGCTCTGGGTGACCCCAGTGCTTCTGCTTCAGTAACTAGAGCAGAGCTTTGCAGTAAGACGTTTTAGTAGAGAAATATCACCAACCCCTGGCTGGGTGATATGGGCTGGTTTTTTAACCTGGGCCTTGGCTGCCGCACCTGTAATAATGGAGATAATAATACTTTACCTGATAGATTTCACAGGTAGATAAATGAGTTAGTGCAGGAAGATCCCTTAGAGCAAAGCCTCGCCTCATTTAACAGCTCCATACCTGTTGTCTATGTTGTTAAATACCCTGAACCATGGAGAGCACATAATCCTTGTCCCAGAGAAACTTGCTGAGGAGTCAAGATGTGCACTGAGGGAAGGGTCGGGAATTCTGCTTCCATTTCCCTTTTGCTGATTTCTTGGGCTAAAATCACTTCACAACTCAACATTTTTCTGGGCTCCAAAATCACTGCAGATGGTGATTGCAGCCATGAAATTAAAAGATGCTTACTCCTTGGAAGGAAAATTATGACCAACCTAGACAGCATATTAAAAAACAGAGATATTATTTTGCCAACTAAGGTCTGTCTAGTCAAGGCTACGGTTTTTCCAGTAGTCATGTATGGATGTGAGAGTTGGACTATAAGGAAAGCTGAGCACCGAAGAATTGATGCTTTTAAACTGTGGTGTTGGAGAAGACTCTTGAGACTCCCTTGGACTGCAAGGAGATCCAACCAGTCCATCCTAAAGGAGATCAGTCCTGGGTGTTCACTGGAAGGATTGATGTTGAAGATAAAACTCCAAAACTTTGGCCAAGAGATGACTCATTTGAAAAGACCCTGATGCTGGGAAAGATTGAAGGCAGGAGGAGAAGGGGACGACAGAGGATGAGATGGTTGGATGGCATCACTGACTTGATGGACATGGGTTTGGGTGGACTCCGGGAGTTGGTGATGGACAGGGAGGCCTGGCGTGCTGCAGTTCATGGAGTCGCAGAATTGGACACAACTGAGCAACTGAACTAAACTGAACTCAACCTCAGTGCCCTCACCTGTTAAAAATATAGGCACATGCCCAAACTTTCTGATGCAGTTTCATATCTCTAATAGAAGCTTCCCAACAGTCATGTTCTACCGACCTACTCTTCCTGTATCCCTGATGAAGATACTGCCACTTACAGGCTGAGGGGATTAGTAGGTAGTGAGAGGAAGTACTTTGGACTCCCTGCTTATCCTATCATGGGGCTTCCCTGGTGACTCAGATGGTAGAGAATTTGCCTGCAATGCAGGAGCCCAGGTTCGAGTCCTGGGTCAGGAATATCCTCTGGAGGAGAGCATGGCAACCCACTCCAGTATTCTTGCCTGGAAAATCCCATGGACAGAGGAGCCTGGCGGGCTACAGTCCATGGGGTCGCCAAGAATCAGATATGACTGAGCGACCGACACTTTCCCTTTCATCCTACCACATCACCATGTCTCTTTTGGAAGATGAGGGATGGGTTTGGTTTGCAGGACTGGCCCTGCCAGCTAGAAGTCAGTGACCACCTAAAAGGAAGAGGTGTGGTTTAGGGGGCCTAATTCACTTAATGGGTGCATCTTCCCAACCTGTTAAGTCTACACGTTCACCTTGACCCCATCAGCTTTGCATCTTCTGAGTGTTACCTCTCTTTTCATTTCTACCCAATAAGTGGTGTTCAGCCACTCTATTTGCACAGGCTTGTTTTCTGGCTGGAGGCTCCTCTGCCTGCCTTTGTGAGCAGAATCAATGCACTTCTCTCTCTCCTCGTGTGCGCGCCTTTCTCTGATGTCTGTCTTTAAGCTGTGATAAATGCATCTTCCTTGGGAGTTGTTCTACACTTTGAACACTTAGGCAGGTCCCATCTTTTTATTTGCAGCCACCTGGGCGACTGGCTGTGGTGCATGCTGTCTGCACTAGCATCTCTCCCCTTGGAGAATTAACTTCCCTCCTTTGCTCCCGCTCTGATCCTTCACAAACTGAGTTTGCCATGGCTGACACGTTCTCATGATACAGTCCATATCTTTGGCAAGGTCAAGTGTTACTTTGCCATTTGATACTTGCAGACCCAAGGCCCCGATTACCTCTCTGGCTCAGGAATAAGTGATAAATGTGGTGTTAAGGTGTACACTTCTCACTTCACTTCCAGTCATGGCTCTTTGATTGTCTCGAGATCCCCCAACCTAAGCCCCTGGAATTGGAAATCAGCATTATTTGTTCCTATCACTGCCTTCCAAGGGGCGGCTCTGTAAGAGTGGCCTTCTAGGCTCTGCACCTGTCGCCTTAGCCTGTCCAGGGCCTTGGCTTGTCAGCGGAGGAAGGTTTATGGGTGGTGTTCACCCACCCTTTTTCTGCAGTGTTTTTCTCACTGTCTGGTTAATGCATTTGCCCTATGGATAGTGCCAGCCTGCTCTGTCTGCCAATTTCCAGGCAAATTTAGTGCAAAAATTGTGTGTGTGGGGGTGGGGGCTAGGGTGGAGTGGAGGATCTGAACCCTTCCAAAAAATATGGCCACTTGAAAGTCTCAACTACGTCTCCCTGTTGATTGTCCCTGTTGATGAATCTCCCTGTTGATTAACTTCCTCCTTGGCAAACCTCCTGCCCAGTGGCTTGAGCAGCTGCCTATTCCTGAGCCAGCCCCAGGATTTCTCTTCCAGCGTCAAGGGACACCACCTTCTTTGTCCACTTTAACTTAATTCCTCTAAGTGAGCGCTTGGCACGTGCCGTGCTCTTTGACGGTAATAGTCATATAATTCATTTGACAAATAGGTGCCATTCATCGTTCTAGGTTCTCAAGGATGTAGCAGTGAGACCAAGTCCCCCTACCTCACTGTGTGGATATCCTAGTACTCTGTGTACACTGGTGCATACACACACATGTGCTTGTGCAGAAATAAACACACTGGTAAATAAGAATCAGAATGTAGTTAGTGTCGTTTAGCTGGTGAACCTCAACTTATCTTTCATGATGCAGACTAGGGGCCCCCTCCTCCGCGAAGACTTCCTGGACTGCACCGCTGCTTCGATTCTTTGTCCAGCTTTGAGCATAGGCCTTGACCGTCACTCCTGACATGCTAGGTTGTAATATATTTCACCACAGGCTTGTTTCTCACCTGACCATGAGATCAGAGACTAAATCTTATTTTCACTTTCCTAGCATTAGGGGGAAGCTGGCGCAGTGGGAGTTTAATAAATGTTTGTGAATGAATGAATGAATGGGTGGGTGAGTGAATGAAGCAGTGGGTGAGTGCTTGCCCTGTCTGTCTGGGTGAATGATTCTGCAGCTTATTTTCTTAGTAGTCATAGCCAAATTTGAATGTCATTTGTCAAATGGATGCTGACTGCAAACACTAGAAAAATGTAGTCTGACAAGTGTCACTTGCTCAAACGCCATTACAAAAGGCGAGGAAACCCTGAATGTAACAGATCCTAAACCCAAACCAGGGCAAACAGTCCTCCGGCTTGGAAGCTTAACTTAACCCATATATCTGCCACCTGTTGAAATTTGATTTAAAGTTGTCTCTGTGCCCCCTGCTGGGAAAGATTGAGGGCAGGAGGAGAAGTGGGGATAGAGGATGAGATGGTTGGATGGCATCATGGATTCAGTGGACATGAGTTTGAGCAAACTCTGGGAGATAGTGAAGGACAGGGAAGCCTGGTGTGCTGCAGTCCATGGGGTTGGCACAAAGAGTCAGACACGACTGAGCGACTGAACAACAACTGTGCCCCCACCATCCCTGACAAGTCAAATTTCACTTGATAAAATCATGGGAAGTTATAATGGGACTCAAACCTCTCTTTCATTCCAGAACAAAATAAGGCATTTCAAAGTGTGTTGAATTCTGCTTATGTCGAGAATTCATGTCACTGTCTGCCCTCCTGAGAAGTCTGGTTATCTTACAGGTCAAATGATGCCCCTTTTGACAAATTATTACAGACACTGAGGTGGGCAGGACCATGTCTTCACTTTCAGAGGGTGAACCTGAGACCAAGCATCCTTGCTGTGATGGCAGGTGTCACCAGGGGATGGTGGTTCATCAGCTCAGACTCCCGCTTCCATGGGGAGCCTCACTGCCTCTGGGGCAAAGTCACAGCTGCCATCTCATTTGGCCCCAACAATGGCCCTTTGTGCTGGACAAGCCCAGCATATGATCCTCGCTTCTAAGATGAAGAAACAGAGGCCCAAAGAGAGAAACGACTGTGCCCAAGGTCACACACTCACTTGTCCGAGGGGTTAAAGGCAGGGTTCAAAACCTTATTTGGGAGTCTCAGTTCAGCTTCTCTCACCTCCATGATTCAGCCACATGCTGTGATCAAGGCTCAAGGGGGCACCACAAGCTCCCAGCTTCTGCTAACTGGCATTTGCAGAATTTGGTTCCCCCAAGCAATTACATCATCCCTGCGTGAATTTGTACTCCAAGAAAACTGTTCAGTAGGGGACCATTTCATGCCATGCCATCCATTCCCCACCTATCTTTCCTTCCACTGTCAGTACAAGACAATCCTTGGTTTTATAACGAAGGGCCTGGTGCAGGGCAGAGGGATGTGTGGCGGGGGAAGCACCCGGTCTGCAATGTGATGCAGCTGCAGAAGTGTGGTTTACGCCCACTATCCTAAAAACTCCTTTCTGGCAGGGTAGCAATGCCAGCACCCACTCTTGCCTACCCTAGCACCTGCACCCGGGGCTGGCGTTCCCTGAAGGGCCCCTGTGGACCAGGGACAATTGCAAATTGTCCACTACTCTGGCAGGAGTTTGGGCACATCTCCAGGGTTTGTCTTTTGAGAAAGCAGAGTGCAACAGGAGCTGAGGGCTGGGGCATCACCAAACCTTGAGTGGGAGCTTCACCCACAGTGGGAGGAGGCAGGTGAGTCATCAAAGCTCCAAATTCCCTGGAAGTCCTCAGATTGTGTGCGACTGAGTGGAATCCAGTAGGTGGGAGAGGAGGGCTGGAGAGGAAAGGCTGCCTAAAGCCCTCCTCCTGGGGAAGCAAGCAGTGCCTCGAAGTGACAGAGATCCCAGTGTAATGGGGCTGGAAGGCCATTAGCACGTCCCCTCCTAGGTGTGTCTGCGTGTCCCCTGGTGGTGTGAGAGATGATCTTAGGAGTCACATGGAGAAATATGGAGTTTTTAAAAAATTGAAGTATCATTAATTTACAATGTGTTAGTTTCTGGTATACAACAAAGTGATTCGATTATACATTTATATACGTGCAATGTGTGCGTGCATGCTCAGTCACTTCAGTCATATCTGACTCTGTGACACTATGGACTGTATCCTGCTTGGCTCCTCTGTCCATGGGACCCCCCAGGCAAGAAGACTGGAGTGGATTGCCATACTCTCCTCTAGGCGATCTTCCTGACCCAGGGATCAAACCCACATCTCCTGTGGCTCCTGCATTGCAGGCAGATTTTTTACCTCTGAGCCACTGGGAAACCCTTACATTTGTATATATGCGTATACATTTGTTTTCATATTCTTTTCCATTAAAGTTTATTACAACATACTGAATATAGTTCCCTGTGCTATACAACAGGTCCTTGTTTATTTTATAGCTTCACATCTTACATATTACAATCCCTTGCATCTGCTGATCCCTCACCATTCCCTCCCTCCCTCATCTCCATTTCCCCCTTTGATAACCGTAAGTTTGTTTTCTGTGTCTGTGAGTCTGTTTCTGTTTTGTAAGTTAGTTCATTTGTATCATACTGAGATACCATGTGCTGTATAAGTGGGAGAAGGCAATGGCACCCCACTCAAGTACTCTTGCCTGGAAAATCCCATGGATGGAAGAGCCTGGTGAGCTGCAGTCCATGGGGTCGCTAAGAGTCGGACACGACTGAGCGACTTCACTTTCACTTTTCACTTTTCGCTTCTGTGCATTGGAGAAGGAAATGGCAACCCACTCCAGTGTTCTTGCCTGGAGAATCCCAGGGATGGGGGAGCCTGGTGGGCTGCCGTCTGTGGAGTCGCACAGAGTCGGACACGACTGAAGCGACTTAGCAGCAGCAGCTGTATAAGTGATATCATATTGTATTTGTCTTTCTCTGTTTGACTTATTTCACTTAGTATGATCATTTCTAGGTTCATCCATGTTGCTACAAAGGGCATTATTTCATTCTTTCCTGTGGTTGAATAATATTCCGTTGTACATAGATCAGTTTAGTTCAGTCGCTCAGTCGTGTCCGACTCTTTGTGACCCCATGAATCGCAGCACGCCAGGCCTCCCTGTCCATCACCAACCCCCTGAGTTCACTCAGAGTCGCGTCCATCGAGTCAGTGATGCCATCCAGCCATCTCATCCTTGGTCGTCCCCTTCTCTTCCTGCCCCCAATCCCTCCCAGCATCAGGGTCTTTTCCAATGAGTCAACTCTTTGCATGAGGTGGCCAAAGTACTGGAGCTTCAGTTTTAGCATCATTCCTTCCAAAGAAATCCCAGGGTTGATCTCCTTCAGAATGGACTGGTTGGATCTCCTTGCAGTCCAAGGGACTCTCAAGAGTCTTCTCCAACACCACAGTTCAAAAGCNTTTTTTTTTTCATTTTCACTTCTTGAAGGAATCTGGAAATGCAGAAATCCTGGCAAAAAAACTCAAAGAGTTCCTTGTTAAAATGTTTTATATATAAAATTCATGTGTAAAGGGGATTTAAATAAATAATTTGAAAGCTTTAAAAACATTTGGAAAAAGTTGTTGATCTCACTAATCATTTTGATCTTTCCCAAATTTGAAGTGCGATGATCACATGGTACAATAATTAAAAGCAAAGTCTCTAGAGTTCCACCTGTAATCTTAGACAAACAATTTAACTTCCTAGTGTCTGAATGTCCTCATTTGTACAAGGTGAATAATAATAGAGTCTACTGTATGGGGATATTGTGAGGCACATTAAGTTAATATATTTATTATTGTTCATAGAACAGCATGAACAGTATGCAAAGTTAATATAAGCAAAGTACTAAGTAAGCATTAAATTTATGTTAGCCATTATTATTATTATCATCAATAACATTTTTATAAGAAGTCATTAGAGTTTGTAATAAGTTCCAAGCCCACTCTCAGAGTATGGCTACGAATTTTCTCATTCTTCAGGTATCCAACAATAGCATAATAATTTCTTGCCATTTGAGGGTGAAAGAAGAGAGTGGAAAAGCTGACTTAAAATTCAGCATTGAAAATCTAAGATCATGGCATCCAGTCCCATCACTTCATGGCAAATAGAAGGGGAAAAAAATGGAAGCAGTGACATGTTTTATTTTCATGGACTCTAAAATCACTGTAGACAGTGACTGTAGCCATAAAATTAAAAGATGTTTGCTCCTTGGATGAAAAGCTATGACAAACCTAGCATGTGTGTGAGCTAAGTTACTTCAGTTGTATCCAAATCTTTGTGACCCTATGGACTGTAGCCCCCCAGATTCCTCTATCCATGGCAAGAATACTGGAGAGGGTTGCCATGCCTTCCTCCAAGGGATCTTCCCAATCCAGGGATCAAACTCACATCTTATTATATCTCTTGCATTGGCAGTCAGATTCTTTATCACTAGCGCCAGCGGGAAGCCCCGTGACAAACCTAGACAACATGTAAAAAAGCAGAGGCTTGTGATGGGTCTGTTAAGATTTTCTATTTCTTCCTGGAGGAATCACCCTGCCTGACTTCAGACTATACTACAAAGATACAGTCATCAAGACAGTATGATACTGACACAAAGACAGAAACATAGATCAATGGAACAAAATACAAAGCCTAGAAATAAATTCATGCACCTATGGACACATTATCTTTGACAAAGGAGGCAAGAATATACAATGGAGAAAAGACAATTTCTTTAACAAGTGGTGCTGTAAAAACTGGTCAGCCACTTATAAAGAATGAAACTAGAACACTTTCAAATACTATACACAAAAATAAACTCAAAATGGATTAAAGATGTAAATGCAAGATCAGAAACTATATAGGCAAAACACTCTCTGACATAAATCACAGCAGGATCTTCTATGACCTACCTCCCAGAGTAATGAGAATAAAAACAAAAATAAATGAATGGGACCTGATTAAACTTAAAAGCTTTTGCACAATGAAGGAAACTATAAGCAAGGTGAAAAGACAGCCTTCAGAATGGGAGAAAATAATAGCAAATGAAGCAACTGACAAAGAATTAATCTCAAAAATATACAAGCAGCTCCTGTAGCTCAATTCCAGAAAAAAAAAAAAAAAAATCAAAAAATGGGCCAAAGAACTAAACAGACATTTCTCCAAAGAAGACATACAGATAGCTAACAAACATATGAAAAGATGCTCAACATCACTCATTATCAGAGAAATGCAAATCAAAATTACAATGAGGTACCATTTCACCCTGGTCAGAATGGCTGCTATCCAAAAATTTACAAACAATAAATACTGGAGAGGGTGTAGAGGAAAGAGATCCCTCTTACACTGTTGATGGGAATGAAAACTGCAAGAAGACTCAACCAGTCCATCCTAAAGAAAATAAGTCTTGGGTGTTCATTGGAAGGACTGATATTGAAGCTGAAACTCCAATATTTTGGTCACCTGATGCAAAGAGCTGACTATTTGAAAAGACACTGATGTTGGGAAAGATTGAAGGCAGGAAGAGAAGGGGACGACAGAGGATGAGATGGTTAGATGGCATCACTGACTCAATGGACATGAATCTGGGTAAACTCTGGGAGTTGGTGATGGAGAGGGAGGTTTTTCGTGCTGCGGTTCATGGGCTTGCAAAGAATCTGACACGACTGACTGAATTGAACTGAGAAGCCACTATGGAGAACAGTGTGGAGATTCCTTTAAAAAACTGAAAATAGAACTGCCATACATCCCAGCAGTCCCACTGTTGGGTATACACACCGAGGAAACCAGAACTGAAAGAGGCGCGTGTACAACAATGTTCATCGCACCATTGTTTACAATAGTTAGGACATGGAAGCAACCTAGATGTCCATCAGTAGACAAATGGATAAGAAAGCTGTGGTACATATACACAATGGAATATTACTCAGCTATTAGAAAGAACACATTTGATCAGTTCCAATGACGTGGATGAAACTGGAGCCTATTATAAAGAGTGAAGTAAGTCAGAAAGAAAAACACCAATACAGTATATTAACACATATATGTCGGTGAAGGCAATGGCACCCCACTCCGGTACTCTTGCCTGGAGAATCCTATGGCTGGAGGAGCCTGGTGGGCTGCAGTCCATGGGGTTGCTAAGAGTCGAATACGACTGAGCGACTTCACTTTCACTTTTCACTTTCATGCACTGGAGAAGGAAATGGCAACCCACTCCAGTGTTCTTGCCTGGAGAATCCCAGGGACAGGGGAGCTTGGTGGGCTGCCGTCTGTGGGGTCGCACAGAGTCGGACACGACTGAAGCGACTTAGCAGCAGCAGCAGCAGCAGCAACACATATATGTGGAATTTAGAAAGATGGTAATGATGATCATATATGCAAGGCAGCAAAAGAGACACAGATATAAAGAACAGCAAAAGAGACAGATATAAAGAACAGGCTTTTGGGGAGAAGGCAAGGGTGGGATGACTTGAGAAAATAGCATTGAAACATGTGTATTACCATTGTGAAACAGATGATCAGTCCAAGTTCAATGCATGAAATAGTGCACTCAAAGCCAGTGCACTGGGACAACCCTGAGGGATGGGATGGGGAGGGAGGTGGGAGGGGGTTCAGGATGGAGGACACATGTACATCCATGGCTGATTCATGTCAATGTATGGCATAAACCACTACAATATTGTAAAGTAAATAGCCTCCAATTAAAATAAATTAATTAATTTAAAAAATAAATAAAAAAGAAGCAGAGACTTCCCTTTGCTGACCAAAGCGTGTATAGTCAAAGCTATAGTTTTTTCTGCAGTCATGTACAGATGCGAGAATTTGACCATAAAGAAAGCTGAGTGCCTAAAAATCGATGTTTTCAAACTGGTGTTGGAGAAGACTCTTGAGAGTCCCTTGGACAGCTAGAAGATCAAACCGGTCAATCTTAAAGGAAATCAACCCTAAATATTCATTGAAAGGACTGATGCTGAAGCTGAAGTTCCAATACTTTTGCCACCTGATACAAAGAGCTGACTCATTGAAAAAGACTCTGATACAGAAAAGATTGAAGGCCAAAGGAGAAAGGGGCAGTAGAGTATGAGATGGTTACATTGTAATCCATGGAGTTGCAAAGAGTTACACATGACTTAGCGACTGAACAAAAAACAACAACAGAGGTCTCATCATCTTCCTACTGACAAGGATAGGGCTTGTATTTCAGTAGCTCAGAACTGTGAAGGAACTAAAGGAAAAAGAGGGAAATTGATTAAGTCTAATGTTTGATGTATATTTATTTAAGAAATTTTACCTGACTTCACTTCCTTTCATATTTGTATAGATTTACTTATGTGTTATGTGTTAGAAAAGGAATGAAAAATTAATTTCTCCCAACCATTGCCCAATCTCTACCTACCATTCTCCTCTATTCCACAAATTGGAATTCTATCACTTAAGTTGGGAATTGGCAAGATATGACATGCAGGTCATATCTGATGTTTATATGCCATTAACTTCATATTTATTTGCAGAGTGGTACACTACCATATAATAAAATTCAAGACATTTTAGAACATTACTGGAATGCCAAAAGGAAACCATTAGCAGTCACTCTCCATTTGTTCCACCCCTCCAGCCTGAAACCATAAATAATACGCTTTCTGTCTGTATAGATTTGTCTGTACTGAACCTTCTATATAAATGGAATCATAAAATATGTGGCATTCTGTGACTAGCTTTTTTCAATTTGCATAATATTTTCAAGATTCATTCATGTTGTAATGTGCATCACCACTCTAATATTTGTTTAATGCCAAGGAACACTTCATTGTTCAGATATACCACATTTTGTTTATTATTCATCAGTTGATAGAAATTTGGATTGTTTTGAATTTTGAACTATCATGAATAAGGCTACTAAGAACTTTTGTGCAAATTTTTGTATGAGTGGATTTTTTTAAAATTTCTTTTGAGTAAATATGTAGGAATACAGTTACCAGATCCTATGGCAATTCCATTTTAACCTTTTTTTAAATATATATATAAATTTATTTATTTTAATTGGAGGTTAATTACTTTACAATATTGTATTGGTTTTGCTATACATCAACATGAATCCGCTACAGGTATACACGCATTCCCCATCCTGAACCCCCTCCCTCCTCCCTCCCATACCATCCCTCTTATTTCATCAAAAATCAATATAGTAGTTTGTGTCTTTCTAAGAATGTGTCTATTTTATTGGTTATTAAATTTGTTGACATCCTGATGTGTGTATAGAGAGAACATGTTACAACATAATAAAAGCTCTTCCTGAAAAACGCCCACAGCCAACATAATACTCAGTGGTAAAAAACTGAAAGACTTCCCACTAAAACCTAGAGTTACACAAGGCTGCCCACTCTCACCACTTCTATTCAGTGTGTATTGGAAGTCGTAGCCACAACAGTCAGACACAAAAAAGAAATAAAAGGTATCCAAATTGGAAGACAGGAGGTGAAACTGCCATTGTATGCAGAAGAAGTGATACTACGTATAGTGAATAGTGAAGTCACTCAGTCATGTCCGATCTTTGCGACTCCATGGACTGTAGCCTACCAGGCTCCTCCGTCCATGGGATTCTCCAGGCAAGAGTACTGGAGTGGGTTGCCGTTTCCTTCTCCAGGAGATCTTCCCAACCCAAGGATTGAACCTGGGTCTCCCACCGTGCAGGCAGACTCTTTACCATCTGAGCCACTAGGGAAGCTAAAACCCTAAAGACTATGCAAAATATCTACTGGAACTGATAAACAAGTTTAGGAAGGTAGAAGGATACATGATTAATATACAGAAATTTGTTGCATTTCTGTACATGAGCAATGAAATATCAGAAATGGAAAGCTAAAGGAAAACTCAAAACTTTATTTTTCTTAATTAATATATCTTAATTAGAGGATAATTACTTTACAATATTGTCATGGTTTTTGCCACACATCGACATGAATCAGCCATAGATCTGCATGTGTCATACCATCCTGAAGCCCCCTCTTGCCTCCCTCCCTACCCCATCCCTCTGGGTTGTCCCAGAGCACTGGCTTTGGGTGCCCTGCTTCATGCATCAAACTTGCAGTGGTACACATGTTTCAAGTTATTCTCTCTAATCATTCCACGCTTGCCTTCTCCCAGAGAGTCCAAAAGTCTGTCCTTCACATCTGTGTCTCTCTGGCTGACTTGCATATAGGATTGTTGTTACTGTCTTTCTAAATTCCATGTATATGCATTAATATACAGTATTTGTGCTTCTCTTAATGACTTATTTCACTGTGTATAATAGGCTGCAGTTTCACCCACCTCATTAGAACTGACTCAAATATGTTCCATTTTATAGCTGAGTAATATTTCATTGTATACATGTACCACTACTTCCTTATCCATTCATCTGCTGATGGACATCTTGGTTACTTTCATATCCTAGCTATTAATAGTGTTGCAATGAACATTGGGGTACATGTGTCTCTCTCAATTCTGGTTTTCTTGGTATGGATGCCCAACAGTGGGATTGCTGGGTCACATGGCAGTTCTATTCCCAGTTTTTTAAGGAATCTCCACACTTTTTTCATAGTGGCTGTATCAGTTTGCATTTCCACCAACAGTGTAAGAGGGTTCTGTTTTCTCCATATCCTCTCCAGGACTTATGGTTTGTAACTTTTTGATAATGGCCATTCTGACTAGTGTGAGATAATATCTCACAGTAGTTTTCAGTTGCATTTCTCCAATAATGAGCAATGTTGAGCATTTTTTTTGTGTGTGTTTATTAACTATCTGCATGTCTTCTTTGAATAAATTTCTATTTATGTCTTCTGCCCACTTATTGATTGGGTTGTTTGTTTTTCTGGTATTGAGCTGCATTAGCTGCTTGTATATTTTGGAGATTAATTATTTGTCAGTTTTTTTGTTTGCTATTATTTTCTCCTATTCTGAAGGCTGTCTTTTAACTTTGTTTATACTTTTCCTTCATTGCAAAAAAGCTTTTAAGTTTAATTATGTTCCATTTGTTTATTTTTGTTTTTATTTCTATTACTCTGAGAGATGAGTCATAGAGGATCTTGCTGTGATTTGTGTTAGAGAGTGTTCTGTTTATGTTTTCTTCTGAGAGTTTTAGAATTTCTCATCTTACATTTAGATCTTTAATCTATTTTGAGTTTGTTTTTGTGTATGCTGTTCGAAAGTGTTCTAGTTTCATTCTTTTACAGGTGATTGACCAGTTTTCCCAGCATCACTTGTTAAAGAGACTGACTTTTCTCCATTGTATATTTTTGCCTCCTTTGTCCCAGATAAGAACTCCATAGGCACTTGGATTTTTCTCTGGACTTTCTGTTTTGTTTCACTGGTCTATATTTTTTCTTTGTGCCACTATCATACTGTCTTGATGACTGTAGCTATGTAGTATGGTATAAAGTCAGGAAGGCTTATTCTTCCAGTTCCCTTATTCTTTCTCGAGATGCTTTGGCTATTTCAAAGCTTATGTGTGCTTCCATACAAATTGTGAGATTATTTGTTCCAGCTCTGTGAAGAATACCATTGGTAGTTTGATAGGGAGTGCATTGTATCTACAGATTGCTTTGGGTAGTATATCATTTTCACTATATTGGTTCTTCCAATCCACGAACATTGTATATTTTCCATCTATTTGTGTCATCTTTGATTTCTTTCATCAGTGTTTTATAGTTTTCTATATACAAATCTTTTGTTTCTTTAGGCAAATTTATTCCTAAGTATTTTATTCGTTTCATTGCAATTGTGAATGGGATTAATTTCTTAATTTCTCTTTCTGATTTTTCATTATTAGTTTATAGAAATACAAAGGATTGCTGCATATTAATTTTATATCCTGCAACTTTACTATGTTCGTCGATTAGCTCTAGTAATTTTCTGGTGGTGTCTTTAGGGTTTTCTATGTAGAAAATCATGTCATCTGCAAACAGTGAGAGTTTTACTTCTTTTCCATCTGGATTCCCTTTATTTCTTTTTTTCTTTGATGGTTGTGGCCGGGAGTTCCAAAACTATGTTGAATAGTAGTGATGAGAGTGGGCACCCTTGTCTCATTCCTGAATTTAGAGGAAATGCCTTTAATTTTTCACCATTGAGGATGTTTGCTGTTGGTGTGTCATATGTAGCTTTTATTATGTTGAAGTATATGCCTGCTTTCTGGAGAGTTTTTTTTTTTTTTTAATCATATATGGGTGTTGAATTTTGTCAAAAGATTTCTCTGTATCTATTGGGAAAATCATATGATTTTTATCTTTCAATGTGTTAATGCATTGTATCACATTGATTGATTTGCAAATATTGAAGAATCCTTGCATCTCTGGGATAAAGCCCATTTGGTCATGAGGTATGATCTTTTTAATATGTTGTTTGGTTTTGTTTGCTAGAATTTTTTGAGTACTTCTGTATCTATGTTCATCAGTGATATTGGCCTGTAGTTTTATTGGTTTTGTGGCATCTTTGTCTGATTTTAGTATTATGGTGATGGCTTCCCTGATGGCTCAGATGGTAAAGCGTCTGCCTGCAGTGTGGGAGACCCAGGTTCGATTCCTGGGTTGGGAAGATCCCCTGAAGAAGGAAATGACAATCCACTCCAGCACTCTTGCCTGAAAATCCCATGGATGGAGGAGCCTGATAAGCTACAGTCCACAGGGTCGCAAAGAGTCAGACACGACTGAGCGACTTCACTTGGCTTCATAGAACGAGTTTTGGAGTTTACCTTCATCTGCATTTTTCTGGAAGAGTTTCAGTATGATAGGTGTTAGCTCTTGTCTGAATTTTATGTAAAGTCATCTAAAAGACCCAGTGATTTATAAAATTGCATTCAAAAATACTTAGGAATAAACTTGACTGAAGAGGTGAAATATTTATATGCTGAGAACTATAAAATATTGATAAAAGAAATTAAACATGATTCAAAGAAATGGAAAAATATTCCACGGTCTTGGACTGGAAGAAGTAATATTGTTAAAATGACCAAGCTACTGAAGGCAATCTACAAATTTAATGAGATCCCTATTAAACTATCCATGGCATTGTTAACAAAGCTATAGTAAATAATCTTGAAATTTATATGGAACCTTAAAAGACCCATAATTGCCAAAGTAATCCTGAGGATATACTATATCAGAGGCATAATCCTCCCAGACTTCAAAGAATATTACAAAGCTATAGTAATCAAAGATAAGAAGGGATGGGATAAAAATTGCAGAAAAGCAGGAAACAGAGCTTACCTCCCTCTTCAGAAATATTGAAAATACATCTACAAGTGGAACAAGTCACATAGAATGGTTACTGAGTGCCAATAGAAGACCTCAGATGCCTAAAAAGACAAGAAAACTTCCACATAATGAGGTAGAACAAAAGGAAAAACAAAAAGAAGGAATCAGGACGGGGCCTGTGCCCTCAAGATGGAGCTTTGAAGGAGGAAAGCTCCCCACACCTTTGGGAAGGCCCTCACCAGTGGAGATATTAGCCTGGATGGGGTGGGAATTTTCAAGCCTAAGAGGGGAGAGCAGCAACCTGTTTGTGGAAGGCAAATGGAAAGTAACCTGCACAGAGGGTCAGCACTACCACTTTGCACTTCTCTGTCAGTGTCAGTGTTGGTTGGTGTGTCAGGAGCTAAAACTCGGCTCCAAATATCAGTCTCAGGGAGAGGACAAGGTTTAGGTGTGGAAAGTTTGAAGAAGTCAGGCCATGGCAACTGATGGTGTACTAGGAAGAATCCTGGATATACCAGAGACAAGACACCATTATAGGGCGGCACATGAGGAGAGAGGTGAGACCACCAGAAGAATTTCTATTTTGGTGAGCACTCCCAGGCAACAAGACACAGCCTATAGGAATTCTAGGTGCAGAGATGAGTCATTACTACCATCTTAAGCTTCAGAGGCTGGCACTGGCCACTTCTTCCAGACCCACAGGAAGATGCCAGACTCACCTAGAAGGTCAGAGATAGATTTCTCCATTATAAACTGTACCGGTGGGCCACAGGGCCCACCATCACTGCCCCAGAAAGACACAAACAGCTTTCTCCATTAGAACTTATGGCCAGGGAGCCCCAGGACCTGCCCACACTGACCTGGAAGCACATGGACAGCTCCTGACATTAGAAATCCCACTAGCAGGTGCCAGGACCAGCTCATGCTGTCCCTGGAGTGTATGGATAACTCTCTCCACTAGAAAATGTATCATTGGGTGCCAGAAGTACTCCCATCACTTGGGAACATATGAAAACCTCTCATTACTACAAAATCCACCAGTGGGTGTCAGGACCCACCCTTCAGTCTCTGGAGGGAATCCAGGGAGGGCACAGAAGGCTCTTCCCACTAAGAAATCTTCCCAGAGGAAAAGCTAAAGATACAGTTGAGCACCAAGGGCTGTGGAACTATGAAGAAGAGCTGAAATCCCTCCTGTTGACTGCATGAACATCAGAGTTACACCTCTGTTGATGGCTTCCTAAATTCAGCACCTGTGTAACATCCAAAAGAACATGTGTTCATGTAGCTGGAATGGGCCTGATTTTAACAGCTGTGGGCATTTACACGTGAAGATTGGGCCAGACCAGAGTTCAAGTTGCCCCCACAGCTCCCACAATTTCATGACTACTACAAAACTATTGCAGCCCTCGGTCCTGACCTCAGTTGATCTGCCCAGTGTCTGGGTGAAAATAACATCCAAGAGTCACCAGGGCCAATTTCCCACACACCCACAGTTAAGGTGAGACTTAGAGCAATGGCAACAACAGTGTAATTTGTGAACCCACACAAAGGGTGAAAGGGGACAGCAACAAAGCATACTCACAAGTGAACAGCTCCAAAGGAGGACTATTCCGTGACTTCTCGCCCAGTGGGAGTGCTCCAATCCCACCTACGTCACATCACATCTTAAAAACAGATTTGGGGGGCCCTACTCCAACAACTATGGAGCAGATTCTCCCCTTAAAGGACAGTGGTAACCACAGAGCAAAAGGAAGTCCCATTCAGTATCTAGGACAGGCTCAATCAACACAACACCAATCAAACCTTCTATCAAGGGGATAATGGTAAAAGCCTCTGGACCAACCTCACCCACCAGGGGTTAGGCACCATAAGGAAGAGGAGCTATGGTCCTTCCACCTGTAGAAAGGAGACCACAAACACAGTAAGCTTGACAAAATGAAATGACAAGGAAATATGTTGCAAAGGAAGGAGCAAGATAAAAACTTATAAGAACAACTAAATGATCAGGAGATAAGCAATCTATCATATAAAATAATTCAGAATGAAGATAACAGAAATAATCCAAGATCTTGGGGAAAAAATGGAGACACTAAAAGTCAAAGCAATCTTGAGAAAGAAAAATGAAGCTGGAGGAATCAGGCTCACTGATTTCAGGCTATATAGCAAAGCTACAGTAATCAAAACAGTATGGTACTGGCACAGAAACAGAAAGAACAATGGAACACACCCATGCATCATACACAAAAATAAACTCGGGGGGAGGTGGGGGTCGGGATTGGGAGTTCATGTACACTCGTGGCTGATTCATGTCGATGTGTAGCAAAACGAATACAGTATTGTAAAGCAAAACAAATTAAAAAATAAAAATTAATTAAAGAAAAAAAAAAACTCAAGATGGCTTAAAGACTTAAATATGACATGATGCCTAAAAACTCCTAGAAGAGAACATATACAAATATTCTCTGGTACATAAAATGTATCAATATTTTCTTATGTCGGTCTCCCAAACAATAGAAATAAAAGCAAAAATAAATAAATGGAACTTATTCAAACATGAGCTCTTCCACAGCAAAGAAAATCATAAACAAAGTGAAAAGACAACCTACAGACTTGGAGAAATGTATTTGAAGGTGATGCAACCAACAAGAGCTTAATTTCCAAATTATAAAAACAACTTTGACAACTCAATAGCAAAACAAACAATTCAGCCATAAAAAGCAGGCAGAAGATGTAAATAGACATTTCTCCAAAGAAGATATACATATGGCCAATGAGCATATTAAATGATGCTCAATATCACTAATTATTAAAGAAATGCAAATCAAAACTACAATGGTGTACCATTTCATGCTGGTAAGGATGGCCATCACTAAAAAGTTTAAATATAATAAATGCTGGAGAGGGTGTGGTGAAAGGGAACTTTCCTACAATATTAATGTGAATGTAAGTTGGTACAGCCACTGTATAAAACAATATTGAGGTTGCTTAAAAAACTAAAAAATAGAGTTTCCATATGATTCCAGCAATCCACTGAAGAAAACTCTAATTTGATAAGATACCTGCACCTCAGTGTTCATAGCAAAGGTATTTGCAATAGCCAAGACATGGAAGCAACCTATATGTCCATAAATAAATGAATATACACATACACATAATGGAATACTATTCAGCCATAGAAAATAATAAAATAATCATGTCACTGGAAGCAACATGAATGAAGCTAAAAATCGTAATAATAAGTGAAACAAGTAATAAAGAGAAAGACAAATATCACATGATATCACTTGTATGTGTAATATAAAATATGTCAGAAATGAACTTATTTACAGAACAGAAACAGATGCATAGACATAGAAAATAAACTTATGGTTATTATAAGAGGGTGGAGAGGGATAATTAGGAGTTTGGGTCTAGCAGATACAACCTATTATATATAAAACAGATAAAAAGATCCTACTATATAGCACAGGGAACTTATTCAATATCCTATAACAAACCATAATGGAAAATAATGTGAAAAAGAATAAACATCTACATATGTTAGTGTGAATCACTGTGCTGGACAGCAGAAACTAATACAATATTGTAAATTAACTATACCTGAATAAAAATATTGTCATTCCATAATTTATTTTCATACAGGAATATCATAGTATGCCTGTATAACCTTTATTTGTGTAATTGAATAGCGATGACTCAGATTTTATTCCTGATTTTAGTAATGTGAATCCTTTTTTCCCTTATTAGTTTAAGAGTTCGGATCTTTTCATAGAAGCAATTTTTCTCTTTTTAAAAATCTTTCGATGAATTTCCACTCATTATCTTCTGCCTGCTTGCTTTGGGTTTTATTTTCTCTTCTTTCCTTGTGCCTTAGGCAGAAGGTTAGGTTACTGATTTGTGAAATTTACTTTTTAATATAATTTCCTGTGATGAACTATAGATGGAGGTTCATGACATTGTACAGGAGACAGGTATCAAAACCATCCCCAAGAAAAAGAAATGCAAAAAAAGCAAAATGGCTGTCTGGGGAGGCCTTACAAATAGCTGTGAGAAGAAGGGAAGTGAAAAGCAAAGGAGAAAAGAAAAGATATAACCATTTGAATGCAGAGCAGCAAAGAATAGCAAGGAGAGATAAGAAAGCCTTCCTCAGTGATCAGTGCAAAGAAATAGAGGAAACAAATAGAATGGGAAAGACTAGAGATCTCTTCAAGATAATTAGAGTTACCAAGGGAACTTTTCATGCAAAGATGGGCTCAATAAAGAACAGAAATCATAGGGACCTAGCAGAAGCAGAAGATATTAAGAAGACGTGGCAAGAATACACAGAAGAACAGTACAAGAAAGATCTTCACAACCCAGATAGTCACAATGGTGTTATCACTCATCTAGAGCCAGACATATTGGAATGTGAAGTCAAGTGGGCCTTAGGAAGCATCAGTATGAACAAAGCTGGTGGAAATGATGGAATACCAGTTGAGCTATTTCAAATCCTATAAAGATGCAGTGAAAGTGTTGCACTCAATATGCAGCAAATTTGGAAGTCAGCAGTGGCCACAGGACTGGAAAAGGTCAGTTTTCATTCCAATCCCAAAGAAAGGCAATGCCAAAGAACGCTCAAACTACCACACAATTGCATTCATCTCACATTCTGGTAAAGTAATGCTTAAAATTACCCAAGCCAGGCTTCAGCAACACATGAACCGTGAACTTCCTGATGTTTAAGCTAGTTTTAGAAAACACAGAGGAAGCAGAGATCAAATTGCCAATATCTGCTGGATCATTGAAAAAGGAAGAGAGTTCCAGGAAAACATCTATTTCTGCTTTATTGACTATGCCAAAGCCTTTGACTGTGTGGATCACAATAAACTGTGGAAAATTCTTCAAGAGATGGGAATATCAGAGCACCTGACCTGCCTCTTGAGAGACCTATATCCAGGTCAGGAAGCAACAGTTAGAACTGGACATGGAACAACAGACTGGTTCCAAATAGGAAAAAGAGTATGTCAAGGCTGTATATTGTCACCCTGTTTATTTAACTTCTATACAGAGTACATCATGAGAAATGCTGGGCTGGAAGAAGCACAAGCTGGAATCAAGATTGCTGGGAGAAATATTAATAACCTCAGATATGCAGATAACACCACCCTTATGACAGAAAGTGAAGAACTAAAGAGCTTTTTGATGAAAGTGAAAGAGAAGAGTGAAAAAGTTGGCTTAAAGTTCAACATTCAGAAAACTAAGATCATGGCATCTGATTACATCACTTCATGGCAAATAGATGGGGAAACAGTGAAGACAGTGGCTGATTCTATTTTTGGAGGCTCCAAAATCACTGCAGATGGTGATTGCAGCCATGAAATTAAAAGACGCTTACTCCTTGGAAGGAAAGTTTTGACCAACCTAGACAGCTTATTAAAAAGCAGAGACATTACTTTGTCAACAAAGTTCCATCTAGAAAGGCTATAGTTTTTCCAGTGGTCATGTATGAATGTGAGAGTTGGACTATAAAGAAAGCTGAGGCCAAGGAACTGATGCTTTTGAACTGTGGTGTTGGAGAAGACTCTTGAGAGTCCCTTGGACTGCAAGGAGATCCAACCTGTCCATCCTAAAGGAGATCAGTCCTGGGTGTTCATTGGTAGGACTGATGTTGAAGCTGAAATTCCAATACTTTGGGCACCTAATGCGAAGAGCTGACTCATTTAAAAAGACTGATGCTGGGAAAGATTGAAAGCAGGAGGAGAAGGGGACGACAGAAGATGAGATGATTGGATGGCATTACTGACTCAATGGACATGTGTTTGGGTGGACTCCGGGAGTTGGTGATAGACAGGGAGGCCTGGAGTGCTGTGATTCATGGATTTGCAAAGAGTCGGACATGACTGAACTAACTGAACTGATGGATGAAATTACCCTCTAAGCAGTGATTTAGCTCCATCTCGTAAGCTCTGGAACTATAGTATTTTGTGTTTGATTTGTTTTAACTCACTGTGTTTTACAATTTCTTTCACATTTTTGTCTGATCTAGTGGTTACTTACAAGTATGTTTATATTTGTTTTTTGAAAAAACTTGTTATTGTTCAAATTTAATTTAGTTTCATTTTAGTCAAAGTGCATACTCTGTATAGTTTTAGTCCTTTCAAATTTGATAATGCTTTATCTATGTCCATGTATAGGTATGTGATGGAGAATATGTCATGTTTATCTAGAAAAAAGTGTGTGTTCTGCTGCTGTTTCTTGAAGTTTTCTATAAATGTATATTATAATGTTAACATCTTATATTTCCTAGTTGGTCTTCTGCCTTATCAGTCTATCCATTTTAAAAGTGGCTTAGTTCTCTTCAAATATATCAGTTTGTGCTACATGTATTTTGGAGCTCTCTTGTGGGATACAAACATGTTTATAATCATGCCATTAAACTAATGAGATAACATGGTTATATTATAAATATCCCTCTTTCTCTCTAGTAAAAATATTTGTAATTATGTTTATTTTATCTGATTTTACTATAATCACCCCATCTCACTTTTGGTTACTATTTGTTAATATATAATTTATCATTCCTTTATTTTCAACCTACTTTTAGCTTTGAAACCAAAGTATATCCACTGTAGACAGCATATAGTTGAATATTCTTTCAATTTAATTCAACTTTTTAATTCTTTACTTTTGATTAGATCATTTAACCTATTTAAATGTAATATTATTATTGACATTTCCATATTTTTCTTTTTTTCTTTTATTTTCTGTACGTGTGTATGTGCTTAGTGCTGTCTGACTCCTGGTGACCCTCTGCCAGGGCCACGCTCCTCTGTCCATGGGATTCTCCAGGTAAGAATACTGGAGTGGGTTGCCATTCCTCTCCAGGGCATCTTCCAAAGAGCATGTGTCTTTTATTTATTTTTTTTCAATTTGTGACAGCTTTTATTTTTATTTATTTATATTATTTTTAATATAAATTTATTTATTTTAATTGGAGGTTAATTACAATATTGCATTGGTTTTGCCACACATCAACATGAATCGACTACAGGTATACACGTGTTCCCCATCCTGAACCCCCCTCCCTCCTCCCTCCACATACCATCCCTCTGGGTCATCTCAGTGCTGATTTCACAGATGCCATCACCTCCCACAGTGATTTTGGAACCCAAGAAAATAAACTCTGCCACTGTTTCCATTGTTTCCCCATATATATGCCATGGGATTTGATGCCATGATCTTAGTTTGTGTTTGCTGTTTTTCCCCGTCATTGGCTATGTATTTTACATATGGTAATGTAAGTTTCCATGTTACTCTCTCCATACATCTCACCCTCTCCTCTCCTCTCCCTGTGTCCATAAGTCTGTTTTTTATGTCTTGCCACTGCTGCTGCTTCTGCTAAGTCACTTCAGTCATGTCCAACTCTGTGCAACCCCATAGACAGCAGCCCACCAGGCTCCCCTGTCCCTGGGATTCTCCAGGCGAGAACACTGGAGTTAGTTGCCATTTCCTTCTCCAGTGCATGAAAGTGAAAAGTGAAAGTGAAGTCGCACAGTCGTGTCTGACTCTTAGCGACCCCATGGATGCAGCCTATCAGGCTCCTCTATCCATGGGATTTTCCAGGCAATAGTACTATTAGAACCAAGCAAAACTTGGTAGAATGGTTTGTAGCTTTTTTACTGTTGAGTTTTAAGCCAGTTCTTTTCTCTCTCCTCTTTCATCTTCATCAAGAGGCTCTTTAGTTCCTCTTCACTTCCTACCACTAGGGTGGTATTATCTGCATATCTGAAATTATTGTTATTTCTCCTGGAAATCTTTATTCCACCTTGTTATTCATCCAGCCTGGCATTTCACATAATGTACTCTGTGTATAAGTTAATTAAGTGAAGTTGCTCAGTCGTGTCCAATTCTTTGTGACTCCATGGACTGTAGCCTACCAGGCTCCTCCTTCCATGAGATTTTCCAAGCAAGAGTACTGGAGTGGGTTGCCATTTCCTTCTCCATGGGATCTTCCCAACCCAGGGATCGAACCCAGGCCTCCTGCATTGCTGGCAGGCACTTTACCTTCTGAGCCACCAAGGAAGTTAAATAAACAGGTTGACAATATACAGCCTTGACACACTCCTTTCCCACTTTTGAACCAATCTGTTGTTCCATGTCCACTTCTAAATGTTGCTTCTTCACCTACACATGGATTTCTCAGGAGACAGGTAAGATGGTCTGGTATTTCCATCTCTTTAAGGATTTTCAACTTTTGTGTGTGTGTGATATACACAGTCAAAAGCTTTAACATAGTCAATGAAGCAGAAGTAGATTTTTTTTTGGAATTCTCTTGCTCTTTCTGTGATCCAATGGATGTCAGCAATTTGATCTCTGTTTCCTCTGCCTTTTTTAAATCCAACTTGTACATCTGGAAGTTTTCATTTCCTATTCTGTTGATACCTAGCTTGGAAGATTTTGAGCATGAGCTTTGCTAGCATGTGAAATGAGTGCAATTGTGCGGTAGTTTGAACATTCTTTGGCATTGCCCTTCTCTGTTATTGGAATGAAAATTGACCTTTTCCAGTCCTGTGGCCACTGCTGAGTTTTCCAAGTAGATATTTTCTATATGCCATTTTTATTCTTTTAGGTATTTTTAGCTATATTAATGCTTTCAGTTGTTTTCTTGCTGGTAGTTCTTAGGCTTAAAACATATATTTTTATTTGTTAGAACTAATTTTAGATTTATGCCAATTTAATTAAAGTAAAATAAAGGAATTTTATTCCTATATAGCTTCATTTGCCCAGTCATTTCTTCTTGTCTGAGTATTTGTAACACAACTGACTGTATCCCACTAGTCTCTTCTTCCTTAATTTACTCTCCCATTTCTGTGCTAATCTATATAAGCACAAAGTATATGGGAGATATATATCTTCCAGGTACTTTGGAAGAAATAAGACTCTGTAGATATAGATATACAAATATATGAACAAATTAACAATACCTTGTTAAAATTGTTACTATGTATAATTTTGTTTCTTCTAAAGAAGCTAGGAGAAGAATGAGAGCACAATATATTTGTAGTTTTTAAAAATATAAGTTCACTCTCTTTTATTAGCTCTGATTCTCTTCATCTCTTCCTGTAGATTCACACTACCACCAAGAGAAATTTTCTTACTCCAACACTGTTATTATCAATATGCTAAATAGATATATATTATGGTTGCTGTGGTGCAATTGTATGCATATTGTTTTATGCACTTGCTTTTTAAATTATTTTAGAGAAGAAAGGGAACAATATATGTAATTATGCAGTCTTTTTTTAAACTGAATAGTTATCTTTAGTTCTTTGGCTTTCTAAGTGATTTTGCATTATAATGTAGTATCACTTCCTTTTAGCCTAAAGAAACTTGATTCAGTATTTATTACAATGCATGTCTGCTAGCAAGAAAATCTCTTTCTTAGTTTATTTGAGAATGACTTCATTTCTCTTTCATTTTTGAAGAATATTTGTTCTGGATAAGGAATTCTTGGTTGATCCCCTCACCCCTTTTCAACACTTTGTATATACCATTTCACTGCTTTGGGACTTCCACTGTTCCTGATATAAAGTCAGTTGTCAATCAATAGTGGTTCCTCTTATTGTTTTCCCTTGCTGCTTTTGTGTTTTAATTTTTATCTTTGGCTTTCAGTGTTCTGGTTATGTGTCTGGTTATGGATTTCTTTGTATTAATCTGAATTCTTTTTTTCTAATTTCTTGGATGTTAAGGTTAGTATTTTTCACCAAATTGATAAAGTTTACAGCCATCTTTTTTGAAAATGATTTTATGTCCCTTTATTCCTTTATTCTCCTTCTGGTGTTTCTATTATGCTACTGTTAGTCTGCTTCATCTTGTAGCACTTCTCTTTCAGACTTTGTTCACTTTTCTTTATGCCTTTTTCTTTCTGTTCTTCAGATACATAATCTCTGTTAATATATTTTCAAGTTTGCTGATTCTTTTTTTCATTGAAGTACAGTTGAAGGATGTGGCAACTCACTCCAGTATTCTTACCTGGAGAATCCCATGGACAGGGGCTGGTAGGCTATGGTTCATGGGGTCACAGAGAATCAGACAAGACTGAGATGGCTTAGCACACATGGGCAGTTGATTTACAACATTGTATTAGTTTTGACTGTATGACAAAATGATTCAGCTTTACATTATTTTCAGATTACTTTGCATTATAAGCTATTACAAAGCATGCTGATTCTTTAATCTGAAAACTAACTGCACCCTTGAGTCCATTCATTTGATTTTTTAATTTGCTTCTTATATTTTAAATCTCTAGAATTTTCATTTTTATTATATATACTTCTTTTTTATTGGAGTATAGTTGCTTTGCCATGTTGTGTTGGGTTTTGCTGTACAATGAAGTCAATCAAATGTGTGTGTGTGTGTATATATATATATATATATATTTAATTTATGTATATATATTTATATATACATATATTCCCTCCTTCTTGGACTATCCTCCCACCTTTCTATCCCACCAGTTTAGGTCACCACAAAGCACTGAATTGGGCTCCCTGCACTTTGCAATAGGTTCTTGCTAGCTATTTTATACATGGTAGTGTATATATGTCAATCCCAATCTCCCACTTTATCCCATTCCCATTCCCTTTGATTCTACCTGTGCATCCTCTACATTTGTGTCTCTATTCCTGTCTTGCAAATTGGTTCATCTGTGTCATTTTTCCAAATCCCACATATTTGCATTAATATACAATATTTACTTTTCTCTTTATGACTTCACTCTGTATGACAGACTCTAGGTCCATCCACATCTCAGCAAATAACCCAATTTTGTTCCTTTTTGTATGTGAGAAATATTGTGCTTAAGCTGCCTGAGCCAAGAAGGCTTCCACTTTTTGCTGATCTATCTGTATGTAGTTTGGGGGATGCTTTCAAGTCTACCCCATGTCCTACTCTGACTGCTCATTAGTAGTGTAGGCACACAGTCTTACCAACCCTCAGAGTTTGCTGTGATCCCAAGAGGGTTCTTCATGGCTGTCTCTTTTTCTAGGAGTCTCTACTGCACTTCTGACTGTTCTTCTGTTTTGCTTATATCAGAGATACTGGCTGTCTCTTATTTGTTCTTCGCTGAAATCTCCATTGTTTTGACAAGGCCCCTGGTGGCTCAGATGGTAAAGAGTCTGCCTGCAGTGTGGGAGACCTGGATTCAATTTCTGGGTCAGGAAGATCCCTGGAGAAGGAAATGGCAACCCACTCCAGTGTTCTTGCCTGGGGAATCCCATGGATGGAGGATCCTGGCAGGCTACAGTCCATGGGGTCACAAAGATTTGGACATGACTAAGTGACTTCACTGGAGAAGGCAATGGCAACCCACTACAGTACTCTTGCCTGGAAAATCTTATGGATGGAGGAGCCTGGTAGGCTGCAGTCCATGGGGTCGCTAAGAGTCAGACATGACTGAGTGACTTCACTTTTACTTTTCACTTTCATACATTGGATAAAGAAATGGCAACCCATTCCAGTGTTCTTGCCTGGAGAATCCCAGGGATGGTGGAGCCTGGTGGGTTGCCATCTCTGGGGTTGCACAGAGTCAGACACGACTGAAGCGACTTAGCAGCAGCAGCAGCAGTGACTTTACTTAGGTATGGAGTTTTACATTCTCTCCTTGTGGCTTGCCTTTTCTCTTGTTCACATCTCTATGCCATTGAGTAGGAGCTGAGAGTGGAAATAACACATTATTTCTCTAGGAGTGAATCTTTCCTATGCCATGAATTTTGGAGGTGAGGTATGATAGCACTTGATTTTTCTCAGCTTGTCTTTTTCAGAGTAGGATCTCTGCAAAACATCTCTGGGGTTGCACAGAGTCAGACACGACTGAAGCGACTTAGCAGCAGCAGCAGCAGTGACTTTACTTAGGTATGGAGTTTTACATTCTCTCCTTGTGGCTTGCCTTTTCTCTTGTTCACATCTCTATGCCATTGAGTAGGAGCTGAGAGTGGAAATAACACATTATTTCTCTAGGAGTGAATCTTTCCTATGCCATGAATTTTGGAGGTGAGGTATGATAGCACTTGATTTTTCTCAGCTTGTCTTTTTCAGAGTAGGATCTCTGCAAAGGAGAATGGAGTTAATCAGGCTCCCATATTTGTTGCCCTTTCTTAGGCAAAGTCTTAACTCTATGAGTCTAAGTTGGGTAGTCAGAAGAACCTTCAGTCCTTTCAGCTAGATCTGTTTGGAAACGTGCTTAAGCAACATAGATCAACAGGAGAACATGAGATAATTATCCTGCCCCTGTCAGGTAAAACTGTAGTATGCCTACAGTAAAGCTCCTATAACACAGAGCTGGAGAGGGCAGAGGAAGGGAGCTCATAACTTAAGTGCCACAGACTCTAACTCTTATTGCTGAGATTTATTAGATTTAGTAGATTTTCTTGGGTAACTATTTTTATCATTTCCTGTGTGTTGCTTTCAGCAATTTTCATATAATTTAATAATTGTTTTCTATAATTTTCATGAGTTAAATGTTTGTTGCTCTGTGGAGAAAGTCTGCTGAGCTACCCCCACTATCTACCTGTTTTTATAAATGAAGTTTTATTGTAATACAGCTATGTTCAGTCATATATGAACTTATTCTTTTTTTAATTAATTTTTATTTTTTTAGTTTGTTTTGCTTTACAGTACTGTATTCATTTTCCTATACATTGACATGAATCAGCTACGAGTGTACATGAACTCCCAATCCCGACTCCCACCTCTCCCCTCCCAGCCCACACCATCTCTGTGGATATCCCCGTGCCTCAGTCCCAAGCATCCTGAATAATTGTTTTCTATAATTTTCATGAGTTAAATGTTTGTTGCTCTGTGGAGAAAGTCTGCTGAGCTACCCCCACTATCTACCTGTTTTTATAAATGAAGTTTTATTGTAATACAGCTATGTTCAGTCATATATGAACTTATTCTTTTTTTAATTAATTTTTATTTTTTTAGTTTGTTTTGCTTTACAGTACTGTATTCATTTTCCTATACATTGACATGAATCAGCTACGAGTGTACATGAACTCCCAATCCCGACTCCCACCTCTCCCCTCCCAGCCCACACCATCTCTGTGGATTATCCCCGTGCCTCAGTCCCAAGCATCCTGCATCCTGCATCAAACCTAGACCGGAGATTCATTTCACTTATGATATCATACATGTTGCACTGCCATTCTCCCAAATCATCCCTCCCTCTCCCTCTCCCACAGAGTCCAAGAGGCTGTTCTATACATCTGTGTCTCTTTTGCTGTCTCATGTACAGGTTTATCATTACCATCTTTCTAAATTCCATATATATGTGTAAGTATACTGTATTGGTGTTTTTCTTTCTGGGTTACTTCACTCTGTATAATCGGCTCCAGCTTCATCCACCTCATTAGAACTGATTCAAATGTGTTCTTTTTAATGGCTGAATAATACTCCATTGTGTAAACTATAAGCAAGGTGAAAAGACAGACTTCTGAGTAGGAGAAAATAATAGCAAATGAAGCAAGTGACAAACAACCAATCTCAAAAACATACAAGCAGCTTATGCAGCTCAACTCCAGAAAAATAAATGACCCAATCAAAAAATGGGCCAAAGAACTAAATAGACATTTCTCCAAAGAAGACACACGGATGATTAACAAACACATGAAAAGATGCTCAACATTACTCATTATCAGAAAAATGCAAATCAAAACCACAATGAGGTACCATTTCACACCAGTCAGAATGGCTGCGATCCAAAAGTCAACAAGCAATAAATGATGGAGAGGGTGTGGAGAAAAGGGAACCCTCTTACACTGTTGGTGGGAATGCAAATTGTACAGCCACTATGGAGAACAGTGTGGAGATTCCTTAAAAAATTGCAAATAGAACTGCCTTATGATCCAACGATCCCACTGCTGGGTATACACACTGAGGAAACCAGAATTGAAAGAGACACGTGTACCCCAGTGTTCATCGTGGCACTATTTATAATAGTCAGGACATGGAAGCAACCTAGATGTCCATCAGCAGATGAATGGATAAGAAAGCTCTGGTACATTAACTTATTCTTGAATACATTTTTAACTATGCCTACTTTTGAAATCAGTCAGAATTGAGCAATTGCAATAGATATCATATGGCCTACAAAGACAAAATTATTTTCTGTTTTGACTCCTTACAGAAAACATTTGCCAACCTCTGGCCTACATACACATTCCTTTCAGTCAATTAGCTTTTAATTACAAGATGAAAACCATCTCAGAAGGCTGTAGGTATAGTTGGGTTGACCAGTCATCCAACTCGTGTTATAAATTAGTGTGATCAGCTGTTTCAAGGAATGGAAATTCTATTTTAGGATCTGGTAGCTATTGGCACCCCACTCCAGTACTCTTGCCTGGAAAACCCCATGGACGGAGGAGCCTGGTAGGCTGCAGTCTATGGAGTCACAAAGAGTTGGACATGACTGAGCGACTTCACTTTCATGCATTCTAGAAGGAAATGGCAACCCACTCCAGTGTTCTTGCCTGGAGAATCCCAGGGACTGGGGAGCCTGGTGGGCTACCATCTACAGGGTCGCACAGAGTCGGACATGACTGAAGCGACTTAGCAGCAGCAGCAGCAGCTATGATCTGAGAACTAACTAGGGATTCTGGAGATTTTATTGGAGGGCAGATGTGGATGGAGGGTTGAAGAAGGAAATTTTGACTAGTGAAATGGCAAAATAAGGACATAGAGTGTGAGTGGAGTATTGGAAGAGAAGATTCACTGAAGAGTTAAAAATATATTGAGAGATCTCTGTACCCAGGTTCTGATGCTGTTTGAATCATTTTTGCTTGCTAACTTTAATATTTTCAACATTATGCTTTGTATCTTCAGGCAAATTTAGAAGACAAAAAGCACATTTTAAATTATAAGATTAGTAAAATATCAAACACAGCAAAAGCAGATACCTATTAGATCTTAAAAATTCATTTATTTAATTGGAGGCTAATTAATTAACATATTGTAGTGGTTTCTGCCATACATTGACATCAATCAGCCATGGGTGTACATGTGTCTCCCATCCTGAACCATTCTCCCACCTCCCTCCCCATCCCATCCCTCAGTGTTTCAATGCCATTCTCCCAAATCATCCCACCCTCTCCCTCTCCCTCTCCCTCTCCCTAAGAGTCCAAAAGACTGTTCTATACAACTGTGTCTCTTTTGATGTCTCGCATACAGGGCTATTGTTTACCATCTTTCTAAATTTCATATATGTGCATTAATATATTTTATTGATGTTTTTCTTTCTGGCTTACTTCATTCTGTTTAATAGGCTCCAGTTTCATCCAGCTGATTAGAACTGATCCAAATGTATTCTTTTTTAATGGCTGAATAATACACCATTGTGTATATGTACCACAGCTTTCTTATCCCTTCATCTGCTGATGGACATCTAGGTTACTTCCATGTCCTGGCTATTATAAACAGTGCTGCAATGAACATTGGGGTGCACGTGTTTCTTTCAATTCTGGTTTCCTTGGTGTGTATGCCCAGCAGTGGGATTGCCGGGTCTTATGGAAGTTCTATTCCCAAGTTTTTAAGGAATCTCCACACTGTTCTCCATAGTGGCTGTACTAGTTTGCATTCCCACCACCAGTGTAAGAGGGTTCCTTTTACTCCACACCCTGTCCAGCATTTATTGTTTGTAGACTTTTTGACAGCAGCCATTCTGACTGGCGTGAAATGGTACCCCACTGTGGTTTTGATTTGCTTTTCTCTGATAATGAGTGATGTTGAGCATCTTTTCATATGTTTGTTAGCCATTTGTATGTCTTCTTTGGAGAAATGTCTGTTTAGTTCTTTGGCCCATTTTTTGACTGAGTCTTTTATTTTTCTGGAATTGAGCTGCAGCAGCTGCTTGTATATTTTTGAGATTAATTCTCTGTCAGTTGCTTCATCTGCTATTATTTTCTCCCATTCTGAAGGCTGTCATTTCAACTTGCTTAAAGTTTCCTTTATTGTGCAAAAGCTTTTAAGTTGATTAGATCCCATTTGTTTATTTTTGTTTTTATTTCAATTATTCTGGGAGGTGGGTCATAGAAGATCCTGCTGGATGTATGTCAGACAGTGTTTTGCCTATGTTTTCCTCTCAGAATTTTATGGTTTCTGGTCTTACATTTAGATCTTTAACCCATTTTAAGCTACTTTTTGTGTACGGTGTTAGAAAGTGTTCTAGTTTCGTTCTTTTACAAGTGGTTGACCAGTTTTCCCAGCACCACTTGTTAAAGAGATTGTCTTTTCTCTATTGCATACTCTTGCCTCCTTTGTCAAAGATAAGGTGTCCATATGTGCATGGATTTATCACTGGGCTTTCTAAAAAGCAGATATGTAGTAGATTTTTGGAAAGCTTCCTTCTCCCAAGCTTCTCAGTTCAGTTCAGTTGCTCAGTCATGTCCGACTCTTTGCAACCCCATGAATCACAGCACCCCAGGCCTCTCTATCCATCACCAACTCCCAGAGTTCACTCAGACTCATGCCCACCGAGTCAGTGATGCCATCCAGCCATCTCATCCTCGGTCATCCCCTTCTCCTCCTGCCCCCAATCCTTCCCAGCATCAGAGTCTTTTCCAATGAGTCAACACTTCTCATGAGGTGGCCAAAGTACTGGAGTTTCAGCTTTAGCATCATTCCTTCCAAAGAAATCCCAGGGTTGATCTCCTTCAGAGTGGACTGGTTGGATCTGCTTGCAGTCCAAGGGACTCTCAAGAGTCTTCTCCAACACCACACTTCAAAAGCATCAATTCTTCTGTGATCAGCCTTCTTCACAGTCCAACTCTCACTTCCATACACGACTACTGGAATAACCATAGCCTTGACTAGACGGACCTTTGTTGGCAACGTAATGTCTCTGCTTTTGAATATGCTATCTAGGTTGGTCATAACTTTTCTTCCAAGGAGTAAGTGTCTTTTAATTTCATGGCTACAGTCACCATCTGCAGTGGTTTTTTGGAGCCCCAAAAAATAAAGTCTGACACTGTTTCTAGCTCTCTCCAACTTGGAGCACAGGTACAGAGAGTACGTGTTCCCCATACTTTGCTTGCTGTTCCCAGGATAGGGTACGACTTTTCCAAATTTGCCCCCAAAGCCGTGAAATTCCAAACATGATTTGTTACTCTTTTGTTATTCCACAGCTGTGCATTGTTATTTCCCTTGTTATGGAAGCTCTTTTTTTTTTTTTTTTCCTCCTGGGTATTTGTACTCTGCCCTTGACCAAATCCTCTGCACACAGGACCATGTATTCAATCACCTTTCAGGCTCTGCAGGCAGCAGGTGAATAGCAAGTATAATTTTTAAAGTAATCTATAAAGCTGTAATTAGGCAGACATCTTTTCTAATGTTGTCTCCCTTTAACTCTAAAGTGTCTCTACTCAGATTGCTATCTCCTTGCTGCACGGCAATATCTGTCTTTGAAGTAAAGTGAAATGGAAAGAAACACAGACAAAAAGTTCTTATTCCAGCTCTCTCACTAAATAAGTGTCTCCATCCACCCAGGCCTGTCTCCTCCACCCAAGCCTGTTTCCTCATCTATTAAAAAAAAATTGTTAGATTAGATTATTTCTGAGGCCACTTCCAATTCTAAAAATTTCTGAATCTTTGAGTTTTTTATTTCCCAGCTGTGTCCTCTGGATTGGTTTGGTTTGGAAAGTGTGGGGAGAGGGCAAATTAGCCAAGATGGTATGTTCAGGTTCTCTCACCCAATGTTTTGTAAATAATGTAACAGCTGAAATCATTTATATCACTGTGCACACACATCACATGGTATTCACTTGGTCATGAGCTAGTTTGTGCTGTAGGGATATATGAGCTCCACCTAGAAATTGGTGGCAATTACTGCTGCCTCACAGCTGTCTCCATTGGGTTGGCCACAAGAGGAGAGAAATAACGTGTCCACTGCTATGGCTACTGTGTCAGCCAGGAGAGAATAAATATATCTGCAGTTCCTATAGCTCCTTGAGTATTCTGCCAGCCTCTTAGCTCGTACTGTTCCTAACCTGGGTTTAGCAAGCAGTCAGCCTTATGAGTACGGTAGATTTTTCTAGTACCACATAAAGCCCAAGACGTGCATTCCCCATGCTGCACTCCAGTCACCCAGGTTTGGTCACAGTCTCTGCAAATCTGGCCCCAGTGAGAAATTTGAATCTTGATGCATAACTCTGCAGTTCTCCCACAGCTGTGAGTTGTTCTTTTTCTTCACTCCTGCAAATTCTCATAATCCCTTCCTTTCCACTTCAGGATTTATCCTCTTTGAGGGATGAAAGACTCACAAATACCTCTGGATCAGCACCTTCTCCCTTCTGCTGTACCACAAGCATTCCTTTAATCCAAAGTATGTGGCTTGGGGGTGGGGTCTTGCCTACTGAATAACTACAGAAACAAAAGAAGAAATATGTAATTAATTCTGATTACAAGTTTTTAAAGGTAGTATATAAAGTTCTAGCTATTGAGCTATGTAATAATCTCAGATATGCTGCTTATTTATCTTTTGGATTTGAAAGAAATATATAATTCTTTTGCCAGTTTTTCTCACTTGCCAAATGTAAGTAATACATATTTGACTCTACTTATGAGTGCTCACTTTAGTCAATATGAATGCAGTTTAAGAAGCATTCAGTATATGTAAATATGTATGTATATGCATATATGCATATAGTAAATGCATTCAACATGTTTGACAATGATAAAATAAATTATTGCTATTGCTGTTAAAAGTATTTTAAAGAGATTGTCTTAATCCTTAATTTGTATGTAAGATAGTTCAGATAATTTGGGCCACCTCAAATCATTACTAATTGGGATGATAGACATCTTTTCATTGGAGAATTTAATCAATTTATCAGTACAAACGAAGGGCTTATTTTGGAATCTCAATATATTCTCTCTATGAAAGATGAAAGGAAAACTTTCTTTGACAAATTTTCAATTTTCTCAAAATAGATATCTTTTAGAACTATTAAGGTGTGTAGTTACATTCACCCAAAAACTCCATGACAAATATCTCTTCGACCTGACTTACCTTGAAATATTTCTAGGAAAGACTTCTGTGTGCTGTGTGTGTGCCTGTGTGCATAAGCACACACATGAACACATGTATGTGTATTTGTTTAAAAACCTTCATCCCAGTTCAGATGAATGAAGAGACATTACACTTAATAAATGTTAAATACAATTTTTTTTATTTTTTTAAATATAAGTTTATTTATTTTAATTGGAGGTTAATTACAATATGGTATTGGTTTTGCCATACATCAACATGAATCCACCACAAGTATACACAAATTTGAATGAATTAAAATGACAGACAGTCTTCTTTATGGACAAACTGTTCTGAATCATTAGTATTTAAGGGAAAAGGGTGGAATTGAAATCAGAGGAGGGGGGCAAGATTAGCTTAATGGGAATAACTAAGAAGGGATAAAAGCTGAAAATTTTGTGTGAGTGAGGGGGATAAACTACTTTTTGCATGATTTTCTGTAGAACTGTCCAGAGCAAACAACAGGTGTCAGCTTCTAAAATCAGACTTGTGACTGAGAAGGAAATGCACCTCAGATATAATGCTTTTTGCACCTAGGCAAAACTATTGAATTGGAAAAAAAAAAGTTTGTTTGGGTTCTTCCATAAGATGTTATGAAAAACAGAAAAGAACCTTTTGGCCAACCCAATAAAATTAGTGTAAACATTTATTTGGGGGTTATTTTTTTCCCCTTATTTCTAATTTTTTAGAATGGAGATGGAGCTCAGAGAAAATACCCTAACTTTATTTTTTTTAAATTTTCTTCCAGTCTCATGATGTCATATTGAGGGAAATGGAATTATTGTCAAAGTAACTGTAACCATTATGATAATATTTCCTTGGATTTCTTAAACTCAACTTTCAGAAATTGACAGAAAGTTCATTACCATGGAATTTACTAGGTTTCTGTTTATAACACAGACATAAAATTTCCCTTTGAGATACTACACTTGAAACCTTGAGTTTCATATTTTTAATTCAAGATGTTCTTTATTTATTTTATTTTATTTTTTAATATAAATTTACTTATTTTAATCAGAGGCTAATTACTTTACATGAGAAGGCAGTGGCAACCCACCCAGTACTTTTGCCTGGAAAATCTCATGGACGGAGGAGCCTGGTAAGCTGCAGTCCACAGGGTCACGAAGAGTTGAACAAGAATGAGCACCTTCACTTTCACTTTTCACCTTCATGCATTGGAGAAGCAACTCATTCCAGTGTTCTTGCCTGGAGAATCCCAGGGACAGAGGAGCCTGGTGGGCTGCCGTCTACAGGGTTGCACAGATACTTCACAATATTGTAGTGGTTTTGCCTTACATTGACATGGATCCACAACGGGTGTACATGTGGTCCTCATCCTAAACCCCCCCTCCCACCTCCCTCCTATCCCATCCCTCTGGGTCATCCCAGTGCACCAGTCCTGAGCACCCTGTCTCACGCATCGAACCTGAACTGGCGATCCTTTTCACATATGATAATATACACGTTTCAATGCCATTCTCACAAATCATCCCACCCTCATCCTCTCCCACAGAGTCCAAAAGGCTGTTCTATACATCTGTGTCTCTTTTGCTGTTTTGCATATAGGGTTATCGTTGCCACCTTTCTAAATTTCATATATATGCATTAGTATACTGAATTGGTGTTTTTCTTTCTGGCTTACTTCACTCTGTATAATAGGCTCCAGTTTCATCCACCTCATTAGAACTGATTCAAATGTATATTTTTAATTGTTGAGTAATAGTGCATTGTGTATATGTACCACAGTTTTTTTGTCCATTCATATGTTGATAGACATCTAGGTAGNAAAAAGATGAATTGGCTAAAGTGAAATAAGCCAGACAGAGAAAGACAAATATTGTATGACATCACTTATATGTGGAATCTTAAAAAAAAAATCAAACTTATAGATACAGAGAATAGAAAACTGGTTGCCAGGGGGTAGATGGTGGGAGAAATAAAAGGGTACAAACTTTCAGCTATAAGATGAGTTAGATCTGAGGATCTAATGTGTTGATATAATGTGGTGATTATAGTTGGTAACACTGTATTGTGTAATTGAAATTTGCTAAGGGTCCCACTTCTTGATTCCTTTGTCCCTTCTCCAAAGATCCCATTTGAAAATTACTATTGTCTCAGATCCAGGGTTGGCAAACTTTGCCAGTAATGAGCCAGACTGTAAATATTTAGTGCTTTCCAGTTCCTACGGTCTCCATTGCATCTACTCAGCTCTGCTGTCACAGCCCCAAAGCAGCTATAAACAATACAAAAACAAACAGCCTGGCTGGGTGCCTATCAAACTTTATGGACACTTCGAATTTTTACGTCATGACATATTATTCTTCTGTTTAAAATGTAAAAATTATTCTTAGCTCATGAGCTGTGCAAAAAAGGCAACGGGCTGAATTTAGCCCGCAGACTATAGTTAGCCAACCCCTGTCTTAGATAATAACATTGAATGTGTGGAAGTTTTTTTAAGACTTAAAATCCCCAGAACCCGAGGATTGGAGAGGACCACAGAGGAAAATATGGGCTTGCCTGATGGCTCAGTGGTAAAGAATCCACCTGCCAATGCAGGAGGTGCAAGAGACGTGGGTTAGATCCCTGGGTCAGGAAGATCCCCTGGAGGAGGAAATGGCAACCCACTCCAGTGTCCTTGCCCAGAAAATCCCATGGACAGAGAAGCCATGGGATCGCAGAGTCTGACATGACTGAGTGACTGAACACGCACCCATGCACAGAGGTGAGTAGGCCTTCGTTCCCAGGATCATATCCACTTGCCATCAGTGCCTCCCTGAGTTATCATCCAGTGCCTTCTTGAACTCCTGCAACTGCAGGGAGCCCCACCTCCTGGGCTAGCTCATTCTGCCTCCAGGACAGCACTGACTGCTAGAATTCTTCCCCATGCAGAGCGGCACCTGTCTCCAGTGAGAGCGTCTGCAGGATGCAGTCGGAACTGTGAAGCACAATATTAACACATCAGGTTAATTTCATGCTCTACTTGTCTTGGGCTGATATTAACGAAAATTAAATTTTGCGCTAATCAGCCTTAGTGTTCAGCATGCACGACGCAAATTTGTGATTTCTGGCAAGGGTGGTTAAATCATATTTATGCTATTTGTGTGGTGCCTGAATAACAGGGGAATGCTATTATCAACAATTAAACTTCTAGGTTGACAGATGTCACATGAGCAGACACAGCCCGGTGCAAGTGGAGATTCTTCTTAGCAAGTCACAGGCAAGAAGGACACAAACCAGGGGACTGAAGTTAATTTTCAATTTCCTCCTTTCCTTCGGATGGGTAGTGGCATGTTTGACCAGTACAAATGGTTTTACTCTGTGCTCTGCTTTTTCTCCTTTTCCTCCTTTTTTTTTTTTTTTTGCTTCGAAAAGCACATTTTAACAGACAAACAAGAAGGAATATTTTTTTTTCTTCCCTGGGTACCACAGATAGAAGTCTTTTGAGCACCTGAAAAGTATTCTTGTTAGTTATAGCTGGCTTATTGGAGAAGGCAATGGCATCCCACTCCAGTACTCTTGCCTGGAAAATCCCATGGATGGAGGAGCCTGGTAGGCTGCAGTCCATGGGGTCGCTGAGGGTTGGACATGACTGAGCGACTTCACTTTCACTTTTCACTTTCATGCATTGGAGAAGGAAATGGCAACCCACTCCAGTGTTTTTGCCTGGAGAATCCCAGGGACGGGGGAGCCTGGTGGGCTGCCGTCTATGCGGTCACACAGTCAGACACGACTGAAGTGACTTAGCAGTAGCAGTATTGGGTGAGAGCAGTTGAGAGCTTAGGTGGTCGTCTTGTGTTGATCTGCTGGACTGGAGACAGGAAGAGTGGATGAGTGAAACTGGTCGAGTGTCTTTCCTCTGTGGTGGAAAGATGCTTGCCCAGTCCATGGCCAGGGCATCTGGCATTTGAGCTGTGTCTTTGCCTTTTAATACACTGTCTAAGGTATGTCATAGCTTTCCATCCAAGAAGCAATCGTCTTGGTAAGGCCATACTAGTTGTGAAAAGAATGAAAGGTTTTAATATTGGTTGATTAGAAAGCCACCCCACTCCAGTACTCTTGCCTGGAAAATCCCATGGACGGAGGAGCCTGGTAGGCTGCAGTCCATGGGGTCACTGAGGGTTGGACGCGACTGAGAAACTTCACTTCACTTTTCACTTTCATGCATTGGAGAAGGAAATGGCAACCCACTCCAGTGTTCTTGCCTGGAGAATCCCAGGGACGAGGGAGCCTGGTGGGTTGCCATCTATGGGGTTGCACAGAGTCGGCCATGACTGAAGTGACTTAGCAGCAGCAGCAGCAGCAGAAAGCCAGTGTCCTGAGGCCCTGGAGGTCCCTCCCATTTTCTTTTCCCCCAACACTTACTGCCTTGGCCACCTGCCCTTTCACCCCCAGACTTCAGGTTCTCTACCATTCAGGAACCACAGGGATCATGCCTGGCACAGAGGTGCCACCAGGACTGTTCTGGTGGATCTGCTTTGAAATATCAGCACTTTCCAGTCTTATGTGATGTGCTATTTGCAAAGCCCTAGCTGTAACCTCACCCTTTCTCTCCCACCCTGGAAGGCATATCCGAATGCCTGCAACAAATACTACATATTTCGTGTTTGTATATAGAGACCTCTACCATTCACTCCTTTACTAGTAGTAGCAAATAATGTGAACAAACATATTTATAGTGTTCTAGACATTTAACATGAGCTAATTCATCCCAGCGGCCCCATGGGGCACATGTTATTTTTTTCCCCATTTTACAGTTGGGGGAATTAAGGCATGGAGAGGTTATATAATTTATGTAATTAGCCTAAATTTACAGTGCCTGTGAGTAGGTATTAAGTGGAAGTGGTCAGAAACAGCCTCTCAGGGATTTCACAAGCTCACGTGGAGCGAGGAGACCAGTGGAACATGGGTCTGTAGACCAGGCATGGAGACCTGGCAGGCCTGGCAGGACCTGCATCCAGGAGACCTGGAGCAAACATTCGTGTGGACAGACAGCCAGAGACCATAAGGGCCTGGGGACATCCCAAGGGGAACAGTGGGACTGGTGGTGATTGAGACCAGACACTTTTTCCCCCATGTCTTGAGGCCCTCCAACAAAACACAGTAACACGAAACAAATGAAAAACATAAAGGAGAAGAGAAACTCCAGAGGGAATAAAATTTCCCTGGCATTAGACTTTTGCCTCTCTGGTGTGGAAGAACACGGGGTATACTACTTGTAACCTGCATCCAGGAGACCTGGAGCAGACATTCGTGTGGACAGACAGCCAGAGACCATAAGGGCCTGGGGACATCCCAAGGGGAACAGTGGGACTGGTGGTGATTGAGACCAGACACTTTTTCCCCCATGTCTTGAGGCCCTCCAACAAAACACAGTAACACGAAACAAATGAAAAACATAAAGGAGAAGAGAAACTCCAGAGGGAATAAAATTTCCCTGGCATTAGACTTTTGCCTCTCTGGTGTGGAAGAACACGGGGTATACTACTTGTAACCATTTCTACTGAATCTCCCCATCTGTGCAGGGTCTGGGAGGGAAAAACCCAGCTTACCCAGAAGTGAGCCCCAGAGTCTCTGCTCTCAGATGCCTGACCTGTCCTGCCCCTGGGGCCTGGCCTGGGCCATGGATCGGGGTGGGTAGGCAGGGCACAGACCCCCTTCTCAGAGAGCTCCCCACAGCTGCGCTTCCTGCTTTCCTTCTCTGTTCTTCTCACAAAAGTGGGTGGAATGATCCTGCCTGCAGAGTGGTAAGGAGTGCCTTGGACTAGTCCCATTTTCTTCCAGATCTGTCATTTACAGCATAAACTTTACCACCTGGCTTCTGGAGGACTCAGACATCTGACACTCAGAAGCCCAGGTCTTGTAGCTTGAGAGCCTTGAAGGCTTTGAGACTCTGAACACTGTGGCTCTGGCTCTATGGCTCCTCTTTGGCCTGCTAGCTCACCCAGCCAGGAGGCAACAGGTGTCCAGTTTAGCTGCTCCAAGGGAGTGATCAGAAACCCTGGGGGAGATATATCAGTTAATATCCACATGCTCACTTACTTGCCATTCCAAGGCTCAGTGATGCTTATAAATCTTAACTTATTGATACTTTATCTTTAGTAAGTTTCCTAATAAAATAGCTAATATGTTTCAACAAAAGCCCAGTCCTGCATTATCACAACTATTATGTACGCAGACTGACTGGAGAAAGTTGACACAGAAGCAGGCACAGAGCAGCAAGTTTTGGTCTCCATCTTCCTGGCTGCAGAGCCCAGCTCTTGAGCTCCAACCCCCAAGAGGTAAAACAAGCTTCATCTTGTGCACCAACTCTGATCAATGACTGGGACTGGCTGCTTGGTGTGCAGCTGTGTTAAGAAGGATGCTGAGGCTCCCTGTTCTCAGGTAGGAAGAAATGAAGTGATTGGATGATAATGCTTGACATCAGTCCTAGAATTGAGGGAAAGGCAACACTCCTGCTAGGTTCTTGCAGACCATGTTGAAATTCAGCATCTCTGGCAAATGTATTGAAGACCCTCCAAGTAGGTAAAGCATGGCCTGGTTTCCCCTTTATTTCAAAGCCTCAGATTACAGGGTCACCTGAGCCATTAGCATCCCAAAGCAGCCAAGCATGGCAGGGCAGGACTGGCTCTGGAGCTCGTGTCTGTAAGTCTCCAGAGATTTTTATTTATTAATTTTGCTTTGTTTTTTAACTACCAGGAGTAGCCTTTCTATCATCACCTAGTAGAAGGTGTAGCCCTGTGGACAAAGCTGGCAAGTGTCTCTTTAGGCTCTAAGCCAAAAGGGGGCAGCAGAGAGCAGAGAAGAGCCTGCCTGCCTGGGTAGTCCCAGAACCAGGTAAACTTTTCCAGGCTTCTTCCGCTCCCTGGTTAAGTGTGAATCCTGTGGGCTCACACTCACTGGTAAGACAAGTCGTGCACACAAGTGGTGTGCTTCAAGAGCAGAGTAGGAAAGGCCAGAGGTAGGGGGCTTTCTGGCTTCAGGTAGAGAAAAGCTGTTGTTGGACGCCAAGCGGCTCTGAGAATAGGAAGGAAGAGAAAGAATGAGAAAGAAAAAGAGCAATAGTTACCATTTACCCACTCCTTATAGATCTTCCCAACCCAGGGATCGAACCTGAGTCTCCTACATTGCAGGCAGATTCTTTACTGTCTGAAGCACCAGGGAAGCCCCCTATAGAGGGCCAGGCCCCTGTGAATGTGTATTCTTTTCATTCTATCAAAGACAGCTTGAGGTAGGCAAATCCCTCTTCACAGATGAGGAACCAGGGGCCCAGACTGGTTAAGTAACTTGCCCAGGATCACATCAGTGAGGAGAGGCTGAGCTAAAATTTGGACTCTTGTCTGCTCAGGGCTCCATGTTATGGTGCCCTTTCAGGAAAAGAGGCAGAAGGCGTATCTGGCAGTATGAGATCCTGGGGAAGTGCTGTGGTCCCAAGAGAAGGTAAAGGGCCTTCTTGGCACAACTTCCTCTTTCTTGATGGCTGTGAATGCCCCACCATATTTAGCCAATTCATTGGCTCATGGGTTCATGTGCCATCCCAGGCAGGGCCAAGGTGAGGAGCTAGACCACTTTGAGACTATCAATGAATAGTGGTATGGAGATGGTGTTCTCATGGAGTCTACTCCGGGGAACCCTCCAGCTGGGTGAGTTGAGGGAGCAGAGTGCCAGCTTGCAGGCAGGCCCAAGAAAGCACTCAGCTTCTAGCCAGCCATCTCTTCAGTTCAGTTCAGTCGCTCAGTCATGTCTGACTCTTGGCGATCCCATGAACTGAAGCACACCAGGCCTCCATGTCCATCACCAACTCCCGGAGTCCACTCAAACCCATGTCTATTGAGTCGGTGATGCCATCCAACCATCTCATCCTCTGTCATCTCCTTCTCCTCCTGCCTTCAATCTTTCCCAGCTTCAGGGTCTTTTCAAATGAGTCAACTCTCCACATCAGTTGGCGAAAATATTGGAGTTTCAGCTTCAACATCAGTCCTTCCAATGAACACCCAGGACTGATCTCCTTTAGGATGGACTGGTTGGATCTCCTTGCAGTCCAAGAGACTCTCAAGAGTCTTCTCCAACACCACAGATCAAAAGCATCAATTCTTCGGTGCTCAGCTTTCTTCACAGTCCAACTCTGACATCCATACATGACCCCTGGAAAAACCATAGCCTTGACTAGATGGACCCTTGTTGGCAAAGTAATGTCTCTGCTTTTGAATATATTGTCTAGGTTGGTCATAACTTTTCTTCCAAGGAGTAAGCATCTTTTAATTTCATGGCTGCAGTCACCATCTCTAGTGATTTTGGAGCCCAGAAAAATAAAGTCATCCACTGTTTCCCCATCTATTTTCCATGAAGTAATGGGACCAGATGCCATGATCTTAGTTTTCTGAATGTTGAGCTTTAAGCCAACTTTTTCACTCTCCTCTTTCACTTTCATCAAGAGGCTCTTGAGTTCTTCACTTTCTGCCATAAAGGTGGTGTCATCTGCATATCTGAGGTTACTCATATTTCTCCAGGCAATCTTGATTCCAGCTGTGCTTCCTCCAGTCCAGTGTTTCTCCTAATGCACCTTGCATATAAGTTAAATAAGCAGGGTAACAATATACAGCCTTGATGTACTCCTTTTCCTATTTGGAACCAGTCTGCCCTATTGGAGGCTCTTATTTGCTCTCTGGTATCCTTCATCCTGTGTATCTGTTTATTCTATGCTCAGTGACTTAAATCATGCATCTGTTAAATGTAGGCCAGAATCATGGCAAAGCACAGCCTCAAGAAAGGACAGGGAGAATGATTACAGAAAGTTGAGTGGAACTTTCAAATCTCATCATGGAAGTAGTTGAATTTAACCATGCCATGTGCCTGCCTTCTCTTGCCAGTCTGTCTCCCCGACCCAGAAGTAGGATAGTTGCCCTTTTGTCTGTCAACAGAGCTATGTGGCTGAATCCCAACCGAGGCCCAAGTTGTGAACCAACTTTAGTTCTTAATTCAAACACTTTTTCGGTTGCTTTTTTTTTTTTTTAACTATTTTTTTCTTCCTGATCACAAATATAATAAATGTTTATTTTTCAGAAAATGCATTAAAATCTAAAGAAGAAAACAAGTCTCTCCCATCTTTCCTCCTTTCTTGAATCATTTCTCTTGACTGTGCTTACTACCATCTGACACCCTGTGTCTTCACCTTATGTGATTATTGTCTGTCCCCCTCCAGAAAAGGAGCTCACCAAGAGGAGGGACTTTCATATTTTGTCCACTGCTTGTTTCTTAGTGCCTGGAACACTGCCTGGCACCTTTGTAGAATGAGTGATTTAATTCATAATGCCATGAACTCAGATCTGATTTTATTTAACATTGTAGAGGGAGCATTTTTCAATGTCTGTAATATTTTTCAAAAGCATCATTTTATATGACTGGGTAATAATTTCCATATGAACACATAAGTGTGTGTTGACTATTGCTGTAGATTTGGACATTGAAGGATTACACAGGTTCAAGGGATTCTCCATTTATCAAGCGGTGACAGGGCCAGGTTCTGCTTTGTGGCTTGGCTTCTTGGTTCCTTGTTCCTGGTTGGATGAGCAGATGTGAAGGTCTGGTGTCTTGTGGAGGATTCCTGTCACTGCCCTCGTTAATCGGGCATAGCACAGCAGCACCTCTCTTCAGACTTCTGAGTGAGCAGCTGACTGGGCTCCATGTCCCAAGGGAAGGTACCCCAGGGTGAGCCAAATGAACAGCTGTTCTCATGAGAGCCATCCACGTGGCCTCCAGCTTGGAAACTTACCTGCGTTCATATCCTCCGTAAGATGCTGGTTACACCTCCCAAGGGTTTCCTGGGAGCAAATAAGAAAGCTGTGTGTGAAAACATTTTTCAAATGACTCAGAAATCTATCACCTCCATTCTCTTTCATCTCTACTTCTTATTCTAGAACAGTCCTTTCCAAGGGCAAAGAATTAAGTGCTCAAGTGGGAAATGCTTTAGATTGGTGCCAGGTTCAATATAAAAAGTGCCCTTGAGCTTATTTGGTGAGACATGACTCAAGAGGAGCACAGGAACTTGATTCCCCATGGAGTCTCTCACCTTTGAACCTTTACTCTGGCTGGTCCCTCCGTCTGGACTCCCCTTCCCTCCATGTTGGCCTTGAAAGATGTTGCCTTCAGGACCAGGCTTGCAAGAAACCTTTTTGGAACTCCTGTCAAGTGGGAATGAAGCTTCTTCTTGGGCACTGCGCATGACTATGGCCTTCACCATGGACAGCTTTTCTTCCGGGCTCTTTTGGCCTTTGAGCCATGCAGCTTTGGGGTCCGTGTTTGCAATGTGTTCTCAGCCCTGGCTGCATCTGGCTGTGGGGAAACCAGTGTCAGGATAGTTTACAAGCTTTCCAGGAAATGCACACGCGTGGCCAGGGGTGGGAGCCATGGGGGAGACTTCCCTCCACCCTCAGAGGAAAGATGTCTTGCAGTCTGTTCCTGCAACCCACAGCCCCTAGGGAGGTGAGTTTCCATGAGTGGCCTTCCTTCATGAGAAGCATAACTGATTTTTCTCAGTCCCAGGGGCACAGCTGACTTGGCTTGAGGCCATGCTGCTCTCTGTGACTTTGTGTGATCCCAGGAGAGAAGGAGCTGAAATCCAGCCCAGGCCCTACCAGCAGGGCCTCCACTGTGGTCCTTTGAACCATGGTAGATCCTTTGAACAGATGCTGGGCTATGTGGCATTAACTGTGGCCAGGATGGAAGCTTGGACAACAGATGACTTCTAACTTTAAGCCCAAGACCTTGGAGGTCCCCTCCTCCATCAAGAACAGAGATGGGACCTGTAGCCAGTGGTGCTGTCCTTCCTTGTGCTCAAGACCAGACCTTCTAGCGGTGTATTCAGGACCTCAGAACAAGGCTCTCTTGAGTCCCATCTCCCTTGCCCACCTCTCTCAGGCAGATGGCCCTGGAAGGACCCTGCATGTACACCTTTCCCCTCACACCCCCCTCTGTGAACTCTGCCTTCTCCCAACCTCCATCATTCCCTGCTACTTGACTGGGATGTTCTTCTCACTGCTCTCCGAACCAAACCCAGCCACCTCCCAGGTCTTCCACCATCTCTTTCGTAGACTTAGAAGTTGTGAGCCAGATCTCGAGGGAAATGTCTCTGGGGCACAGGTGAATTTAAGGCCAAACTTCCTGGTCAGGATTCTGCACTTTGGAATTTGACATACCTGGAATCAGACTTCTCTGGTGGCTCAGATGGTAAAGAATCTGCCTGCAATGCAGGAGACCCGAATTCAAACCCTGGGTCAGGAAGATCCCCTGGGAAAGGGAATGGCTACCCACTCTAGTATTCTTACCTAGAGAATTCCATGGATTGAGGAGCTTGGCGGGTTATAGTCCTTGCAAAGAGTCAGACACAACTGAGTGACTAACACTTATGCATGTGTATACCTAAGTTGTTTCAGTCGTGTCCGACTGTTTGCGACCCCATGGACTGTAGCCTGCCAGGCTCCTCTGTCCATGGCATTCTCCAGGCAAGAGTACTGGAGTGGGTTGCCATGTCCTCCTCCAGGGGATCTTCCTGACCCAGGGATCAAACCTGCGTCTCCTGCATCACAGGTGTGTTCTTTACTGCTGAGCCACCCAGCAAGCCTAATACTTATACCTGGCATCTAAATCCAGTTCTTCCTCTCTCTGGCTGAGTGACCTTGGGCAGGAACTTCTTTTGTTCCAGCCCCTATTTCTTCTATAAAATGTAGGTACTGGCTGACTCCTGGACTGTGGAGAGAATGAAGAGAAAATGCACACGCGTGGCCAGGGGTGGGAGCCATGGGGGAGACTTCCCTCCACCCTCAGAGGAAAGATGTCTTGCAGTCTGTTCCTGCAACCCACAGCCCCTAGGGAGGTGAGTTTCCATGAGTGGCCTTCCTTCATGAGAAGCATAACTGATTTTTCTCAGTCCCAGGGGCACAGCTGACTTGGCTTGAGGCCATGCTGCTCTCTGTGACTTTGTGTGATCCCAGGAGAGAAGGAGCTGAAATCCAGCCCAGGCCCTACCAGCAGGGCCTCCACTGTGGTCCTTTGAACCATGGTAGATCCTTTGAACAGATGCTGGGCTATGTGGCATTAACTGTGGCCAGGGTGGAAGCTTGGACAACAGATGACTTCTAACTTTAAGCCCAAGACCTTGGAGGTCCCCTCCTCCATCAAGAACAGAGATGGGACCTGTAGCCAGTGGTGCTGTCCTTCCTTGTGCTCAAGACCAGACCTTCTAGCGGTGTATTCAGGACCTCAGAACAAGGCTCTCTTGAGTCCCATCTCCCTTGCCCACCTCTCTCAGGCAGATGGCCCTGGAAGGACCCTGCATGTACACCTTTCCCCTCACACCCCCCTCTGTGAACTCTGCCTTCTCCCAACCTCCATCATTCCCTGCTACTTGACTGGGATGTTCTTCTCACTGCTCTCCGAACCAAACCCAGCCACCTCCCAGGTCTTCCACCATCTCTTTCGTAGACTTAGAAGTTGTGAGCCAGATCTCGAGGGAAATGTCTCTGGGGCACAGGTGAATTTAAGGCCAAACTTCCTGGTCAGGATTCTGCACTTTGGAATTTGACATACCTGGAATCAGACTTCTCTGGTGGCTCAGATGGTAAAGAATCTGCCTGCAATGCAGGAGACCCGAATTCAAACCCTGGGTCAGGAAGATCCCCTGGGAAAGGGAATGGCTACCCACTCTAGTATCTTACCTAGAGAATTCCATGGATTGAGGAGCTTGGCAGGTTATAGTCCTTGCAAAGAGTCAGACACAACTGAGTGACTAACACTTATGCATGTGTATACCTAAGTTGTTTCAGTCGTGTCCGACTGTTTGCGACCCCATGGACTGTAGCCTGCCAGGCTCCTCTGTCCATGGCATTCTCCAGGCAAGAGTACTGGAGTGGGTTGCCATGTCCTCCTCCAGGGGATCTTCCTGACCCAGGGATCAAACCTGCGTCTCCTGCATCACAGGTGTGTTCTTTACTGCTGAGCCACCCAGCAAGCCTAATACTTATACCTGGCATCTAAATCCAGTTCTTCCTCTCTCTGGCTGAGTGACCTTGGGCAGGAACTTCTTTTGTTCCAGCCCCTATTTCTTCTATAAAATGTAGGTACTGGCTGACTCCTGGACTGTGGAGAGAATGAAGAGGGGTCAAAAGTAAATAGTGTCTTGGGGCCATAGCCAGCCCTTAGCAAATGAAGTTCATTTGAATGTCTTCTTGAAGAGCCAAGCCTTCAGCTCACTGGTGCTTCAGAGTGTCTATGTGCTCAGGACCCCATCTGCTTAGGACTTGCAAAGATGCTAGGATGTCACTGATACCCTGACTTTGCTGGCATCACCCCATGGAAAGCATGTGGGGATTATGGTATGATGCTTGCCCATTTCAGGAAGACTGGGGATGGAGACATGTGAGTTTAGAAGTCAAGCAGGCCTGGCATCCTACCCTGTGCTGGTGTCTACCCTGTAGGTGTTGGCTGGATGTGTGAGCTCTGTCCCGTTTTATACAGTGGGAGAGTAGTACCTATAGATGCTGGTGTGGACACTAAATACCTTAGAGAGCTGAAGCCTGGCCTGATCCTGGAAGGACGCTGCCTGGGTTCAAATTCCAGCTCTTTCAGTTACTAGCTCTGTCATTTTAAGCAAATTGACCACCTTTTGGTTTGAGTTACTCTAATGGAAAAGTAAGGCTATGTTAGTAGCTATATCATCGTGCTGATAAATGTTTCATATATAAAATACTCAAAATATAGTTTGGTGACAGGTAAATACTTAATAAATAATAAGTATTTTATTTTAAAAATAGATCTTGAAACACCTGTTTCAAGATGGTAAGACCATCTGGTTCAGTACCTGGCATATATCACACTGCTCAATAATGAACTTCCCTTCATTACCTTCCTGACTCCAAGAGGGATTATGGTGCCTGAGATTCCACCAGAGTTAGGGATTCTGATTGCCTAGTGTCTGAGAACCATATGGAAATATCCTAATTTGGGGATAGTAATACCCTGTGTATTATTCAGTTCTCTGTGTGCTGTGCTTAATCACTCAGTCGTGTCTAACTCTTTGCAACACCATGGAGTGTAGCTCACCAGGCTTCTCTGTTCACGGGGTTCTCCAGGCAAGAATACTGGAGTTGGTTGCCATGCTCTCCCCCAGGGGCTTTTCCCAACCCAGGGATTGAACCCAGGTATCCTGCATTGCAGGTAGAGTCTTTGCTGTCTGAGCTACCCGCGAAGCCCATTATTCAGTTCAGTTCCATAATAATCGGCTGTTCTATGCCAAGTGACACTCTCATCAGTGATGTGAACTTGACTGAGATGTGATCCCTGCCTTGGGCTCACAGCTTAGCATGGATTCATCCATTTGACTCTTGTCACTTACACCTTTGTTTAGACCTCACCACAAACCTGAGATAATCGTGTACACGTGTACAGAGCACAACAGGTGTCCTGATCGAAGCTGTGGAGGCATGGGCAAAGGGGCAAAGGAGCTTTCCTTTGAGGTGATATTTGAGCTGAGCCTTGACATCTGAGCTGAAGATGACTGGGCCTGGGCAAGGGAGTAACAGTCAGGGTGGAAAGGACGCACGAAAAGCAGCAAAATTGGAACAAAAACCTTGGAAGTGCAAGCCCTTCGGTCTGTGTCATTTATCAAGTGATTGTCATGCAGTGGTGCAGAGCCAGCACCGGACACAGGAAGAATGTAAGAACACACCTCTGCTCTTCAAAGACTCACCATCTACTGGGGACGTTCTCAGTTGTCCAGGCTAGAAGGCTGTGCATCTCCCTGTGACCTCCATGTCCTTGTCCCTCTCAAGTCTAGCAGTGGAGTCAGATGGTGTGTTCAGTGTTGACTGGCCCAGTGTCACTAAGGATAGGTGTGGAGGCACCTGTGAAATTCAGGGTGATCATTAGGTGTGGGAAGGAAAGGTCACTGTGCAGAAAGAAGGATCAGATGGAAGGATCTGGAGGTTTGGGCCAGCTGTGCCCGGAGAAGCTGAGCACACAAGGTAGGAATTCTATTGCTTCAGTGGGGTTTCGGTGGGGGTCGCTGATACCATGCATGGGCCTGGAGGGGGCTGTCTGTCCACTGACCTGCACTTAGTTTGTGAATCCAAAGAGAGTCCCACCTCCAGACCCATCCCTTCTGACTCCACACACCTGGCTTTGGAGGAGAATTCAAAAACCCATGTGGGCCACCAGTCCCAACCAGCATGTGTCTTCATTTAGAATCAGGGAAAGACAAGAGCACATCAGAAGGACAAGGAAAATCGACAGCTCAAGGAAGGGGACCAGGCTAAGGACCTAGAGCAAATATTTCTGACTGGAAACAGAATTAATGTAGGAAACAAAAGAAAAAAAAATCATATGTCTAAAGTCTCAGAAGCATTTTTAGATTTTTTTACAGATGATATTTAGAGGTATTTAAGAGATATTGAGTAAATAAGAGAAGACTGACCAAAAATAGAGAAAATCAGATAGCTCTTAGAGAAGAGTTCTAAGGAAAAAGCAAAAGAAATAAGGGGGAAAAATCAACAGTGACTAGTAGAAGGGACTCTGGCTGAAAGTGGGAGTGGTGAATTAGAAGATAACTTAGAGGAACTTTCCAGAATTCAGAACACAAAGACAAGGAAATTATGAGGATAAATTAAAAAAAAAAAAAAAAATATATATATATATATATATATATATATATATATTAGAGCTATCAGGTCGATCAGCTCCAGGTTTCACAAAATAAGTACTGGAGTACAGAATAGAGTGAACAAGAAGAAACAATAATCAAGGAAACATTAAAAAAGTTCTCCTGGTAGAAGAAATACATGAATCCAGATTAAAAGTGTCAGTTTCATCAAGGCACAAGCCTATATTCATCTGAAGTTTTGGAATTCTAACCAAGAGGAATATCCTACAACCTTTTAAACAGGAAAAGTAAACCAACTATAAATAAGAAAGGGTCTTACGTTATTGGATTTCTCATCTGCAACATTAAACGCTAGAATATGAGAGGAGAAAAGACAGATGCTCTAATATAAATTATTATTCTTATGTGAAGGCATAAGAAAGGAATAGGAGAATGCATGAACCCCTGTGTTCATCACAGCACTATTTACTACAGCCAAGACATGAAAGCAACCTAAATGTCCATCAACAAAGGAGCGGATAAAGATGCGCATATATACAATGGAATATTACCCAGCCTTAAGCAAAAGGGACACAGACGTATAGAACAGTCTTTTGGACTCTGTGGGAGAGGGTGAGGGTGGGATGATTTGGGAGAATGGCACTGAAAGGTGTATTTTATCATAGGTGAAACGGATCGCCAGTCCAGATTCAATGCAGGATATAGGGTGCTCGGAGCTGGTGCACGGGGATGACCCAGAAGGATGGTACCGGGAGGGAGGTGGGAGTGGGGTTCAGGATGGGGAACACATGTACATCCATGGAAGAGTCATGTCAATGTATGGCAAAACCACTACAATATTGTAAAGTAATTAGCCTCCAATTAAAATAAATTTATTAAAAAACAGAATGAAATAATGCCATTTGCAGCAACATGTATGGACCTAGAGATTGTCACACTGAGTGAAATAAGTCAGAGAAAGAGAAATATCACATGATATCCCTTAAATGCAGACTCTACAAAGAAATGATGCAAATGAATTTGCTTACAAAACAGGAACACATTCACAGACTTAGAGAACAAACTTATGGTCGTCAGCGGGGAAGGAATAGTTAAGGAGTCTGAGATGGACATGTACACACTGCTGTATTTAAAATGGATGATCACAAGGTCCTACTACACAGCACAGGGAACTCTGCTTAATGTTATGTGGCAGCCTGGATGGGAGGGGAGTTTGGGGGAGAGTGTATATGTATGGCTGGATCACTTCTGTCCACCTGAAATTATGATAACATTGTTAATCAGCTATCATTTCTTATTTGAGTTTAAGAGGGCAAAGTGTGACCCTCTCTCATACTTAGATGCTCAGCTGTGTCTGACCCTTTGGACTCTACCTACCAGGTTCCTTTGTCCATGAGATTTTCCAGGCAAGAGTACTGGAATGGGTTGCCATTTCCTTCTCCAGGGGATCTTCCTGAGTCAGGGATCGAACCCAGTCTCCTGTATCTCTTGAACTGCAAGGAGATTCTTTATCCACTGAGCCACTGGGGAAACTCGAGTATAAAATAAAAAGTTTACAAAAAAGTGTCTACTGCTGATAAGACTAAGTCCCTGTTCTAAACTGTTCTTTTATTTCAGTAGGGGGATAGAATAAAGAAAAAAACAAGTAAATAAGTTTAAAAGCAAGATAATTTCAAAAAGTTCTAAGTTCTAAAAGTGGGGAGCCCTAAGGTGACAGTGAAGGCCTCTCTGTGGATGTGATATTTGAGTTGTGACATTAATGAGGCCTAGGAGCCACCCGTGGGAGACTGAGGGAACAGCAGTTCAGGCAGAAGGAGAGCAAGAAAAAAGGCACTTGGGTGGGAATGAGTTTGGTTTACCCAAGTCACAGCAGGATCGGTTTGGAGAATTGAGTGAGGGGAAGGTAGTAGCATCACAAGTGGGGATGGCCGAGCAATGTAGGGCCCTACAGATGAAGTAAAGGAGTTTGGTTTCTGTCCTATGTGTGATGAGACATCAAGATATCACAGTGTCAGTGGAATCTGCACCGTGATACCACTTGCTTCATCCTATAGGAAAAAAAAAGAGGCAATGCAAGCAGGTTTCCTCCAGTTTTATTGATATATTATTGCCATACAGCATGTATAAGTTTAAGATGTACAACATGATGATTTTGACTTACATATATGTGAAATGACTACTAACTAAGCAGTAAATTCAGTTAACACTCATTATCTCAGATAGCTACAAAAACAAGGAAAAAAGGCTTTTTTTGGGGGATGAGAACTCCTAGTATTTACTCTCTTAACAACTTTCAAATATACCATGCCAGCCGTGCTAACTAGTCGTCATGTTATACATCACGTCTCCAATACTTATTTATCTCATAACTGGGAGTTCATGCCTTTTGGCTACCTTCATTTGATTCCTCATCCCCTACTCTGTGCCTCATCTGATCTCTTTTTCTAGATCAGACTCTTTTTTTAGATTTAGAGTTTTAGAATTTTTAAAGATTCCACATAAGTATTTGTACAGTGTTTGTCTTTATCTAACTTCACTTAACATCCTCCAAGGTCATCCGTGTTGTCACAAATGGCAGGATTTCCTTTTTTGATTACTGCCTAGGATTCCATTGTTTCAGTGTGTGTGTGTGTGTGTGTTTACCTATGTGTGTACACACCATGCGCGCATATGACGTTTTCTTCATCCATTCCCCTGCTGATGGACATTGAGGTGGTTCCCACAATGTCTATTGTTGGCTATTGTTGTCTGTGGTTGGCTATTGTGATTCGTGCTGCTATGAACATGGGGATTCTCTCTGGCACTGTGTTTGCATTTCCTTCAGATTAATACCTAGAAGTGGGATTGTTGGAACATCTGGTAGTTCTATTTTTACTTTTTTGAGGAAACTCCGTACTGTTTTCCACAGTGGTTGCGCAGATTTATATTCCCACCAACGGCGCACAACAGTTCCCTTTTCTCCACATTTACAGCAGCATTTGTTACTCCTTATCTTTTTTGATAATAGCCATTCTAACAAGCATGATGGGGTATCTCATTGTGGTTTTGATTTGCATTTCCTTAACGATTTGTGATATTCAGCACCTTTTCATGTACCTGTTGGCTATTCGTATATCTTCTTTGGAAAAAAATCTAACAGATTTGGGAAATGCTCTCTGAAGGCCTTTTTGAACCAATCTGTGTTCATTTCCACCTGGTTTTTGGGCTGAGCTTTGCTGACTAAAGTCATTTAACAAGATTGCAGCGGAGTGCAGTGTGTAAATGCTATGCAGAATGAATTACAGGTCTGCAGACATTCATTTCATTACCCTAGCTTCTATTAACAAAGTTCACTTTATGAGCAGCCACAGTGATTTATCTTATGTGAGCTTCTTAAGAAGTGCTTCAAGTCCTGTGCACTGTAAGTAGCTGTTGAAATTGTAAGAGCTGTGCGTTTTGGTGACCAGGAAGTCTAGTTGTGATTATGGAAAAGTGCCACTGATTAGTCATTAAAACACAAACCAGACCCTCACTGCTGGACACAGTGCTGATGGAGGAAGGCAGGTTATCAGTCCCCAGAGGGTCCTCTCCCCCGGGCGTGATTTGGAGGTGCTCCAGGAGGATGGAGCTGTATCCCAGGACCTGTAACCGGCCTGGCCCATGACGGGCACTTGGGCAATATGCAAAGGACTGAATGGGTGAATGATGAGATTCTTCTGGACTTTAACCACATTTTCACACATAATAGACCATCCTTCTATGTGAGACTCTTAGTTTGACAATGTTTCTTCAGAAGAGTGTAAGTCCCTGGACTGGACGGAGGATAAGGGCTGCTGGCATGGCACCAGGTACCCGACTGAGCTGCTGCTGCTGCTCACACTTCTGACCTCTACTCTGTCCTCTAGCTTCACCCTCTGTCGCTCCCACCCCCAGGGCTGTGCAGGAGCCCTTCCTCTGCAGGGAAAGGCCCCACCTGTACCCCCACCCTCCCCTCACTGATCAGTCTCTTTAGCTCCTACTTAACCTTCAAATCCCAGTTCAGATGTCTCTTCCTCCAGGAAGTTCTCTGACTGTCCCGTCTCCCCTCATAACTTTTATCACTTTCTGCTGTCATGCACTTTTGTGTGCTGTTTTTCAGAGTGATTATCACACGTTAGAGTATTATTTATTTTTATGGAAGTATAGTTGATATCTAATGTTGTACTAGTTTCACATATACAACAAAGTGATTCAGTTATATATATGTGTGTGTGTGTGTATATATATATATTTTTTTAAGGATTATTTTCCATCACAGATTATTACAAGATGTTGAATATAGTTCTCTGTGGTATTCTGTAGGTCCTTGCTTATCTATTTTACGTATAGCAGTTTGTATCTGCTAATCCCAGGCTGCTAATTTATCCCTTCCTCCTTTCCTGTTTGGTAACCATAATTCGTTTTCTATGTCTGTGAGTCATAGTATTTTTTTTTGTAATTATTTTAACATAGTATTGTGTTGTGATTAAGAGCAGGGATGAATTTTTGCTGAACTCAGATATCAGCTCTGCCATCTGCAAGCTGTAGGAACCTGTGCAAAGTATTTTCACCTTTCTATATCTGCTTCCTCACAAAGGAAGAGGATGATCACAGTAGTACCTGCTTTTAGGATAGTTGTGAGCATTAAACTACCCAAGAGATGTACATGGCACTTAACAGTTCAGTTCAGTTGTTCAGTCATGTCTCACACTTTGTAACCTCATGGACTGCAGCATGCCAGGCTTCCCTGTCCATCACCAACTCCCGGAGCTTGCTCAAACTCATGTCCATCGAGTCGGTGATGCCATCCAACCATCTCATCCTCTGTCACCCCCTTCTCCTCCTGCCTTCAGTCTTTCCCAGCATCGGGATCTTTTCTAATGAGTTAGCTATAGTTATTTGACAACAATAGTTATTATTATAAATTACTTATTAGTATAAAGTTAGCTTTGGTTATTTGATTATAAAGTTAGCTATAGTTGTTTGATGACTGTGTGTCTATCCCCATTAGACTGTAAGCTCCTTGAGGCTAGGGGTTGAATCGTTACTTTACTCACCATGTGTCTGCCGTGCTTAGCAGTGTCTGGCCTCTGATAGACTGCCAATAACTTGTCATGAAAAGAATAAATGAAGATACAAGGAGCTTTTGTCCACCAAGCAGGTGCAAGGCTAGGGGTGGCGTCCACTTTCAGTCTGGCCTCATCTGTTAGGTGAAGATAATGAAGCCTCCTCTACTAGCCCGCGGGGAGGGGGCTCAGAAAGAAGGGAGACCCATCTCCCTCTGACCATCCTTCCTCCCTCCTTGTCGTTGCTGATACCTCTAAGCCACAAGGTTGTTGGGGGAAAAAAACCTTTTCAAAGTAAACAGAGTATCTACCGTGGGACAGACTCTGAACAGCATCTAGTCCTGGCCTGGCAGGTCCTCCCAGCCAGTGATTTTCTTTAAACACATACAAGTGGCTCTAATAAAATATGTCAGAATAAAAGTGTGCCAGACTGAGTGGCGGGATTTGCTAACACAGATGCTGGCCCCACACCCGGAGTTTCTGTTCCAGTAGTTCTGGGTTGTGGTTCAAGACCTGACATTTCTTAGGAACATGGTCTCAACAACATTTTGTAAGAGAAAAACATTACATTCCCATTCACATATCAAAAATAGCCTCAAAGACTCCACATCAAAAAAAAAAAAAAAAAAAAACCCACTCTTTTGGCCATACCACATGACTTGTGACATCTTAGTTTCCTGACAAGGGATCAAACCCAGGCCCACAGCAGTGAAAGCACTGAATCCTAACCACTGGACCATCAGAAAATTCCTGAGGAAGTTATTGTTTAACGGGACAAAACGTCAGTTTCAGATGATGAAAAAGTTCTGGAGATCAGTGATGGTGATGGCTGCACAACATGAATGTACATAAGGCCGCTAAACTCTACACTTAAAAAAGGTTAGAATGGTAAATTTTGTTATATATATTTTATCACAATTTTTTAAAAGACCAAAAAAAAAATCACCTGGCTTTTCTAACAAGACCTAGGTGCAGCTGACCCTGTTGGTCTCAGTCTACTGAAATTGAGGTCTGTTCTCTAAGTGACAGGCGAGACAGGATGATGGAATTTGGCTCTGGGAGAGTGGTCACAGAGGCTGTGATATTTGTACAGGGCCTGGATGTTCGAGCAGGATTTTGCAGTTTGGGGAAGGGGGTTCCAGGCAGAGAGAATGGTGTGAGTGAGGTATGGAGAGATGAGAATGCATGCTGGAAAGTGCTCCACCATGGGAACTCTGGGCTGGGGGCACGGGGCTGCTGCATAGCTGTACTCCCGCTTCTTCTTCTTTATTCTTGGTCAGCATGGGGAGAGGCAGCCTGGGGAGAAAACAAACCCAGGAGAGGACAGGATAGGCCAGGAGAGTTTAAGCTCTCCAGTTTTAGGTAGATTTGGACCTGAATGCAACTTTCTTAGCCTCAGTTTCTTTATCTGTGAAATGGAAGAGCTTGCAATTGTAGCTGCTTCAAAGAGTTATTGTGGATGAAATGAGCTGATGGATGTGAAGAGCGTGGCTCATGTCTGGCCCCTGGTGGATACCCGAGCATGGGAGACCACCGTAAGTAGGTGAGTCTAATGCAGAAGAGGCACATCATAGCTGTTTATGTGGATGCCTCCCACTCTAGGCTGGGTCCTTTGGGGCATACTCTGTGACATTTCATCTAGGTCCTCCCACCCCTAACAGAGCCAGAACCGGGTTGGGGCCCAGATGCTCAGGACATGGGACTTTGGGAAGTAATCGCAGTTTCCCTGCAGGGCTCAGCAGACACTTGGAAAAGGAATAGGATAGGGGAGGCAGGTAAGCTGGAGGTGGCCTCCACCTGGGCCATCACATGATCTCAACAGGTAGCCCAGCCTTGAGTGGCTAGAAGCCCCAGCCCAGCTGCAGGCTGGGTGGACCCCTCTCTCATTGGATCCTGAAGAGAAGAGGGCTTGCCATGATGCCCTTGTCGCAGCTTCTCCAGACCAACAGGGCCTTGGCCTGGGTGGTTATGATCTGTGGTCCTAAAGGAGCAGGTATCAGGACTTCCCTGGTGGTCCGGTGGTTAAGAATTCACCTTGGAATGCTGGGGACATGGGTTCAGCCCCCGGTCAGAGAACTAAGATCCCACACGCCACAGGGCAACTAAACCTGTGCTCCGCAACTAGTGAGCCTGTGCACCGAAACACGAGCTCCCACATGACCCAGTGAAGACCCTGCACGCCACAACTAAGACTGGACACAGCCAAAGAAAGAAATGTTTTTTTAAAAAAAGAGAGACGGTGTCATACGATAGCACTGTTCTTGGAGTCAGAGGGTTGGGGTCCGAGTGCCTTTCACCACCACTCCCTGTGACCTTGCTTGTGTGACCTGGTAGTTTAACTTCTCTGGGCCTGAGGCCTCAACCGTTAGGCGAAGATGATATCTTTTCTCTTGGAATGCTGAAGGCTGGGTCACATCTTTAGGTGAAAGGACCAGCCCTGGGGAACAGGGTTTGGAAATAAAGAAGAGTCATCTTTCCACCCTTGCTTCCTCCCTCTTTTCCTCCTGCTGGTGGAGGAGGAGGTGATCCCACCATTTATTGTGCCAGATACTGTGCTTGGCGCAGTGGGCAGAGTGGCAAGCAGGACAGACAGTGTTTTGCAGGCATGGTGTTTAATCTAGGTGGGTTAGAGGTCAAGAAAGCTACACATGTAAGAAATCGGCTTCATATTCAAGGAGATCATCGGTAATTATTCTAAGACTTCCCAAAGTCTGGGAAGGATTAGAGATGAGCACAGCCCAGGCACAGCACAGTCTAAGAATACAGTGTTACTGTGAAGATGGAAGTTAAAAAGGCCCCTTTGTTTCACTTAGTGAAAGCCTGCTGTAACCAGGCACAGTTCTAGGCTCTGGGGATTCAGGATGAAGCAGTAATAAGCAAAGTGCTATCCTCCTGAAGTTTACATTTAGTGTGGCAAGACAGCAAATCAACAAATACTGATGAAATTCATCAGGTGGTGACAAGAGCTCTAAAGATGGCCACGGTTGGGGGGGAATGGAAGCCACATCTTCCTTCCTCCTGCCTGCCTCCCATGTCGGGGGAGGACCCACACTCGCGGAACACTCTTCCAGGGATGGGGTGCTGATTCACCTTTGGTGATTTGGGGATGAAGAGTGGGGTGTTTGAGGTCCTACTCATCTGCTGGGCATAAGCCTGCTCTTTCCAAGTGCCAGCCTGCTCTGTTCCTCCAGCCTTACCTGTTAGGGGCCCCTGCTGTCTGGCCCTGCAAAGCCAGGGTCTATTTTCCTCATCTACAGGTCAGTTCCCAGAGGCCACTTGCCAACAGATATAAGCCTCATTTTCCAATGTCAGTTCTACTGGAAATAAAGGTGACATTATTTTCCCATCTGCCTTTTAAAAAAAAATGTTGCTGTTGGATTGGCACTAACGTGGAGTAGGAGGGTAGTTTTCAATGGACCCTTAAACTTCCAGCAGAAAGTAAAAGTGATGGATGCATGTCTGACTCTTTGTGACCCTGTGGACTGTAGCTTGCCAGGCTTCTCTGTCCATGGAATTCTCCAGGCAAGAATACCCGGAGAATTCTGGGGTGGAGTACCCTGCCCTCCTCCAGAGGAACTTCCCAACCGAGGGATCACTTCTCCTGCGTTGGCAGGGGTTCTTTACCACTAGCGCCACCTGGGAAGCCCAAAAAAAGTGATAGGAGGTGCTATTTTAGATAAGAGGGGTGAGAAGGACCTCTCTGATGAAGTGAGAGAAGAGCATTCAAAGGAGAGGAAACAGCTTGTGCAAAGGTCTCGGGGCAGGCGTTTGTTCAGAGTATGTATATGTGAACCAGCAAGGGAGCTGGTATGGCTGAAGCATGGTGAAAAGAGAAGAGACACATCTTAAGGATTCCTGGCTTTCTGCCTCAGACAGTTATTTTTCTGGATTGGATAAAAGCAGCAGCTAAAGGACCCAGTACAACTCAAATAATGAATCCGTGCTTCATTCTGAACCCCGCTGGCTATTGTTCTGACCAACCTGCAAATCTCTTCCATCCTTGCTCAGTGCCAGGACTCCTCTTTGAGTGCCAAGGGCTGGAGAAATGTGCCAGGGACCAGCCTGGAAGATGCATGAAGTCTCTTGGGAGAGACGGGCTGGAAGATTCACAAGACAGAAAACAGAGGCGACCCTCAAGTTGGAAGGCTTGAACCTAGCTGGGTGATTGATTACCAGGAGACTGCCCTGATTTTGTTCTCTAATTATGGTGTTTATTTGACGCATCATATTGGGTCTGAAACCCTTAATACCAGCCGGTGCTGTTCATTGTTGCAATGTCCTAATTAAGCTTTGATTATATGCTAATTTTATTCCAAGTGTGTTCAAAAGGGGGAAAGTTATTAGACTTTATTTTGAGATTACATTTTAATCCTGGGGTCTGCCGGGTGAGCACCGTGTTTATTCTGTCGGCTTTTGTGTCCAGGATGTTGGTGGCAATTGTGATTATTTCCTTGGAGGGGAAAGATGATGAAGTGGTAAGGAGCTGTTTAGAGTCGGTGGGGCTTCTGCTAATTGGAATTATGTAACCTCTTGCCTTTGCCTTGACAGCTTTGCAATGAGGCTTGCTTTGACTGCCCAGCTGGTTAGGAGGGACAACTGGGGTGTGCCTTGGGGATGTCACACAATGGTAAACACTTGGAAGGAAGTCCATGACATGAGGGAATGATTGGATTTTGGAATGTGAGTGGAAATTGGGCTTTACCACATGAGTCTGTGAGATTTGGAAGGGTCACACAAAAACTCTGGTAAGGGGAGCGGCTTGTCTTTGCTGTAGAAAGGAAGCATTGTGTGTATGTATGTGTTTACACGATCATTTTTCCTAAGTAGATATCGTTTGAATTTTCCTGTTCATAGATTACAGAGTCTTGCCACAACTGTAGGTCTGTTTATTTCTGGCCTTAGGAGGTTCGTGCAACTTTATAAATACCCTGAAATAATATGTAAAATAGTGTACATGTCTGGACGTGTACATTTTGCTGGTCAGGGCCCAACGTTTTCATCAAACTTTCAGGAATACCAGCGTTCTCAAATGTTAAGAAGTACAGGTTTGGGAAACATTAGACTTAGGTCTGGTATTACATTTCCTGAGATTGGCTGTGTAGCTTAAAGAAACCAGTTACCCAGATTAACAGATACAAACTACTATACATGAAATAGGCAAGCAATAAGGATTTACTATATAGCACAGGGAACTGTATTCAATATCTTGTAATAACCTATAATGGGAAAGAATCTGAGAAAATCATGTTTTGTTGTTGTTAGGTTACTTAGTTGTGTCCAACTCTTTGAGACCCCCACGGACTGCAGCACGCCAGGCCCCCTGTCCATTATCAACTCCCGTATCCACCCAAACCCATGTCCATTGAGTCAGTGATGCCGTCCAACCATCTCATCCTCTGTCGTCCCCTTCTCCTCCTGCCTTCAATCTTTCCCAGCACCAGGGTCTTTTCAAATGAGTCAGCTCTTTGCATCAAGTGGCCAAAGTATTGGAGTTTCAGCTTCAACATCAGTCCTTCCAATGAATATTCAGGACTGATTTCCTTTAGGATGGACTGGTTGGATCTCCTTGCTGTCCAAGGGACTCTCAAGAGTCTTCTCCAACACCACAGTTCAAAAGCATCAATTTTTCAGCACTCAGCTTTCTTTCTAGTCCAACTCTCACATCCATACATGACTACTGGAAAAACCATATATATAACTGAATCAATTTGGTATACATCTGAAACTAATACAATATTATAATCAACAATACTTTTTAAAAAAGAATCCAAATATCCAGTGGCCCTTTCTCCTTGCTCATCTACATCCTGTCTGCCCATGTTCAGGATGTTGCCCTGGGGGAAAAAGCCATGGGGCCATGTTGAATTGGAAGGGATGTTTACCTGACTTAGTTCCTCACTGAGTGGCATGGCAAGGACCCAGACTCTTTGCTCTGAGTCACTTGGAAGTTTTGGTCTCAACTCTAGAGAACAGAGTTGCTTATTAATAGATGAGGGCTTCTGAGTGAACACTTAGGGATATCTGTTATTCAAAACCTTTTGCAACCTGGAGCATGCCAAGTTTCCCACAGTGTTTCAGTAAACGGTCCTTCCATTGGATCTTCAGTTCTTCTGATTGGGCTTTATGTTTTTTTCATCCCTCTTCCTCACCCTGCCAGCCAATGGTGACCATCAGAAATGTTTAACAGGAGTATGTTCATCTCACATTCTTCCATCATGACTAGTACACCATCTGTGGTTCATTTGACACCTTTATTTGATAAAATTAAACTTAAGGATTCTGATTTGGAAAATAATTAAGCAGCTAACATTTATCAAGCATTAATGTCCTAAGCAATTTACAGCCTTATCTTAGCTCCTACACCCCCATATCCTTGAGGCAGGTTTATTATTACCATCTCTATATACAGATGGAGAAACTGAGGCTTGGAGAGGTTAAGGGCCATTTTGGGGGTCACATATCTAGTATGCAGTTAGCTGGCCTCAGCCTGGGTCTGCCAGTCTCCAAGTCCATGCTTGGGATTACTATGCTGAGTCATATTTCTTTTTAAGTGTCTGTTTCAAAATCTTCTGTAGAGAACATTCCTCTATCCCTGTGGGTATGAAGACATGAAGTATGGTTCAGCTCCTCTTGCCCAGAATCATATCTTTCACGAAGATACCAAGGACCAGTTTGTGGGAGAGCAGGACTGTATCTCTAAGCTCAGAGGTGAGACGATCCCCAAGTTTGACAAAGTGCCCTCATATTCTCTAGATGCTTTGACCCTGCACCCCTACTCAAGCCTGGTGTAATCAAAGCCTTCCATCCGACCTAGTTTAATTATGATGTGGCTTCAGGAAGATTCTATCACTTGCTTCTGATGCTTTTATCTGAGCACCTCTGCTATTCTTTGCTGCTTGCCTATATTTTTAACTTTTCACCTTTTGTTCTGTCAACTTTCCATAGAGTGACAATGTCCCCATTCACTTGGTGCTGCTCCAGAGGAAGAATCTTTACTATTTTCCACAGATGGTGACCCTGGGGTGGAGGAGACGTCTGATTTAGTAAGGGTCCCAGGTGACCCCTAAGAGTTCCCTTTTAAGATTCTTAAAAAGTCATATATTCTCTTTCCATCCTATTACAAGGAATGTTTTTTCCTATTCCTTTCCTTATCTTTATCTATATGTACACAAATTTTGCTTAGCTGTGATGATGGCATACATTCATTTCATGTTCATACTTAATGTAGTGAGTAGGAATTTCACGAGTTACATATTCAAATCTGGAAAGATAATCATTTTTCTGTAGCTTAAACTTCATTTTGAACTACCTTTATAGCTGGTGGTTACAATGAAGAAACAGACCAAAAAAAAAAAATCTACCAATTTAGTCAATTAATCATCCAAAGTTTTCCTAACACTTTTTTTGGGGTAAATTCAGTTAATTCAGGATGTTCAACCTCCCTCCTTTCCCCTGGGATTGTGATAAATTCCCAGGGGTCTCATATAGCATCAAGACTTCAGTTGGGAGTGAGGGAGGCTTCTGTTCCAGATTAGTGAAAGTCCAGTTAGGAAAACAGAAGCCAAATGTAAGACAGGAAATAGGACATATCAGTTATAGAGGGAATGAGAAACCAAACAGGGAACAGTGATGAGCTGCCAGGAAGCGATTATCACTGTTAGGGTTGGGGGACGTGAGTGAGACGGCAGTGTTACAGAGTCCAGGAGCCAGAACCTTCTAGCTAGAACCACGGCAAAGTCTTCTTGGATGGAGCTATAGGGCTGCCTAGGAGGGGCCATTTGGCAGAAGCTAGAATCAAAGGAGATAGACACCAAAGGAACTTGTGCTTCACCTGAGGCGGGCAGACTGAGAGAGGATGAAATAGCCCAGCTTCTCTCCTCCTTCAGCCTCCCCCCAGTGCCTCTCATTGGCCAAACCAGTTGGCAAAAGAGACTGGGAAATGCCGTTGCCCGCGGCAGAGAGCAGAGATGGGGTTCTCTTAGGGTGGGGAATGGATCTGAGAATAAACAGGTAAGTGACTAGGCCTGGCATCATCTGGCTTACATTGGCTTCCACTGAGGAAGAACCAAGTCCCTCCTGCACTTGGGTGGCTAGCATCATTCATGCCACCCTCCTCCAAGATGTCCAAGGCCAGTTACAGCCTCTGGTCATTGTTGAACAGACCTTTCACTTCCTTGTCCTCTCCATTCCCCAGAGATGTTGTCAGATCCATTGGACCCCTTGCAACACTTGGACAACCCCCTTGGAGGTTACGGCAAACTTTGGAAAGTTCATCGTGTTTGTGGCTACACAACGGGATACACAAGGGGTCACTACAGTCTTGTTCTGTCTAGCACTGTCCTGCCACCATTCCTATTCCATGGCATGAGATTATGCTGGGGTGGGCTGGCTGGGGACAATCTTCCTGATCCTCCCTAAGGAAGCAAAGTGGGAATCACCTCACCTCTCAAATCCCTGTAACAACATTTTATTTATTTATTTTGACATCATTACAAGTTGTTATTGGTACTAGAAGGATAATATGGAAATATTGTAGACAACTTTATGTTAACTATATGAAAACTTAAATGAAATAGACAAATTTTTAAAAGATCAAGCTACCAAAGCTTGAACTGTGGTGTTGGAGAAGACTCTTGAGAGTCCCATGAACTGCAAGGAGATCAAACCAGTCAGTCCTGAAAGAAGTCAATGCTGAATATTCATTGGAAGGACTGATGCTGAAGCTGAAGCTCCAATACTTTGGCCATCTGATGTGAAGAGCTGACTCACTGGAAAAGACCCTGATGTTGGGAAAGAATGAAGGGAGGAGGAGAAGGGGACGACAGAGGAGGAGACGGTTGGATGGCATCACCAACTTGATGTACATGAGTCTGAGCAAACTTCATGAGATGGTGAAGGACAGGGAAGTCTGGCATCCTGCAGTACATGGGGTTGCAGAGTCAGACAGGACTGAGAAACTGAACAACACCGAAGCTTACTCAAGAATAAATAGATAATTAAATAGCATAGTCCTAACTCTAGTAAAGAAATTGAGATTATAGTTAAACATCCCTCCTCCACACAAAACAAAAATTCTGCAACTCTATTTAAAAAAATTATTTCCACTCCTCTCAAGACTTGACCTTGAGGGTGAAATGAGGGGAAGGATGGTATAGGTAAGACCATGACACTTCCTTCTCCAAGTATCCACCAGTACCTAACATTCTTCCCTAACATTTCCGAGAATTATGAAAAAGGAGTAAAACGTTAGCTAATATCTCAAATTGCTATCTGGCCATATTTGTATCAGTTCAGTTCAGTTGCTCAGTCGTGTCTGACTCTGCAACCCCATGGACTGCAGCACGCAAGTCTTCCCTGTCCTTCACCAACACCTGGAGCTTACTCAAACTCATGTCCATTGAGTCAGGATGCCATCCAACCATCTCATCCTCTGTTGTCTCCTTCTCCCACCTTCAATCTTTCCCACCATCAGAGTCTTTTCCAATGAGTCCATTCTTTGCATCAGGTGGCCAAAGTACTGGAGTTTCAGCTTCAACATCAGTCCTTCCAATGAATATTCAGGACTGATTTCCTTTAGGACTGACCAGTTTGATCTCTTTGCAGTCCAAAGGACTCTCATGAGTCTTCTCCAACACCACAGTTCAAAAGCATCAATTCTTCGGTGCTCAGCTTTCTTTATAGTCCAACTCTCACATCCAAACATGACTACTGAAAAAACCATAGCCTTGACTAGATGGATCTTTGCTGGCAAAGTAATGTCCCTGTTTTATAATATGTTGTCTAGGTTGGTCATAACTTTCTTTCCAAGGAGCAAGTGTCTTTTAATTTCATGGCTGCAGTCACCATCTGCAGTGATTTTAGAGCCCCCCAAAATAAAGTCTGTCACTGTTTCCATTGTTTCCCCATCTATTTGCTGTGAAGTTATGGGGACCAGTTGCCATGATCTTAGTTTTTTGAATGTTGAGTTTTAAGCCAGCTTTTTCACTCTCTTTCACTTTCATCAAGAGTCTCTTTAGTTCTTTGCTTTCTGCCATAAGGGTGGTGTCATCTTCATATCTGAGGTTATTGATATTTCTCCTGGCAATCTTGATTCCAGTTTGTGCTTCTTCCAGCCCAGCATTTTGCATGATGTACTCTGCATATAAGTTAAATAAGCAGGGTGACGATATACAGCTTTGACATACTCCTTTTCCTATTTGGAACCAGTCTGTTGTTCCGTGTCTGGTTCTAACTGTTGCTTCTTGACCTGCATACAGATTTCTCAGGAGGCAGGTCAGGTGGTCTAGTATTCCCATCTCTTGAAGAATTTTCCACAGTTGTGATCCACACAGTCAAAGGCTTTGGAGTAATCAGTAAAGCAGAAGTAGATGTTTTTCTGAAATTCTCTTGGCTTTTTAATGATCCAGCAGATGTTAGCAAGTTGATCTCGGTTCCTCTGCCTTTTCTAAACCCAGCTTGAACATCTGGAAGTTCACGATTTATGTACTGTTGAAGCCTGGCTTGGAGAATTTTGAGCATTACTTTGCTAGTGTTTGAGATGTGTGCAATTGAACGGTAGTTTGAGCATTCTTTGGCATTGTCTTTCTTTGAGATTGGAATGAAAACTGACCTTTTCGAGTCCTGTGGCCACTGCTGAGTTTTCCAAATTTGCTGGCATACTGAGTGCAGCACTTTCACAGCATCATCTTTTAGGATTTCAAATAGCTCAGCTGGAATGAATAAGTATTAAAAGAACCTTAACTGGCTTAATCATTCCCTTATTGGCTATTTGGACGGTTTTTAGTATCTTACTTGGAAGCAGAAATGACAACCCACTCCAATCTTCTTGCCTGGAGAATTGCATTGACAGAGGAGCCTGGCAGGCTACAGTCCATGGCGTCACAAAGAGTTGGACACGACTGAGAGATTAACACATATCTTACTACTGATTCATGGTGGGTGTATTTTAAGAAACTGGCAGAAGCTGCCCACCTGACCCTGTGCCTCTATCCCCTGCTAACCCTCTGATGCTAACCCTTAGAGCCAGAAGAAAGAAGGGTTTGATGTGCTTTAGCCCTTTTCATGAAAAAGGTGGGCCTTCTGCTCCTTGGCCTCATTTTGTGCTTCCTCTCTCTCCTTCTGGTCTCGGCTTTGCCTCTGCTTCACCCGAGATACTGGCTAGAGATGGGGCCTCTTCTTTTCAATGCTGGGCCTGGTCTCACAGCACCTGTCTGGCTCTTGCCCTCTGGTTGTGCTGCTCTCGGTCATCCTGGGTTACTCTCACAGAGTGAGGAATGACCTAAGAGTGGGCTTTAATTTCCAAGGTCTGTGTTCCAACCCCAACCTACAAATGATCTCTCCAATGTTGATTTCTTATATTATGTTTAATTTTAAAGTAATTTAAGAAAGGAATATCTGATCAGTTTAGAAGGAATGGAAACAAGTGGAAAAAATTAAAATTACCCCAAAGTTACCACTCAAAAATAACCACCACAGATCCCATGGGGGAAAGGACCTGGCTGATCGTATTCTTTCTGTTTAACTCTAGGGCCCAGGCATGAAGTAAGTGCTCAGTGCATGCATGCTTAGTTGCTCAGTCATGTTCGACTCTTTGTGACGCCATGGGTTGTAGTCTGCCAGGCTCCCTGTCCATGGGGATTCTCCAAGCAAGAATACTGGAGTGGGCTGCCATTCCCTTCTCCAGGGGATCTTCCCAACCCAGGGATCGAACCCCAGGTCTCCTGCATTGCAGGCGGATACTTTATTGCCTGAGCCACCAGGGATGTGCTCAGTAAATATTGTTAAATCAATGCTAAACTTTCATTTAATTTTTCCATCTATTTTATACAAATAGAATCATATTCTACCTAAAAGTTTTGTAACTTTTTTTGTGTAGCAAAATATCATTAACATTTTCCCCAAATCAATAAATGTTCTTTTACATTATTTTAATAGTAGTACAATATTCAGTTGTAAAAGTGAAATATAATTAATTTGACTAGTAACTTAATCTAATATGTTTAGGTTTTTTTTCCTAAGTTTTTTACTCTTTCAAACAACTTTATAGTCTTATATATATATGTGGGTGCATGATTGTTCTGAAGGGCATGTACACATATTTTTAAGGCTTTTGATGCATTCTGCCTTCCAAGAGGCATGCACATTTTTCAGCAAAATGAATGACACTAGATGTACATTCCATGAGGGAAGGATTTTGTCCATTTATTATACCACGACTCTAGCCTACAGCAATGCCTAACACAGATTATGTTCTTAACAAACTGTTGAATTTGTTTCTCCATGCCCTCATCAATAGCATTTACTATTCAATAAGTTTTTTTTCAGTCTGATGGCAACCACAACAGTTCTCCCATTTAAAAATCATAAACTCATTCCATCCTCGATCACAACATGCTTAAGTCTGTTGGAGTTGGACGTAGGACACGTGGTTCAATGATAAAGAACCCACCTTCCAATTCGGGAGATGCTGGTTCATCCTTGGGTCCGGAGGGTCCCCTGGAGGAGGAAGCAACCCACTCCAGTATTCCTGCCTGTAAAATCCTGTGGACAGAGGCGCCTGGTGGGCTATAGTCCATGAGGTCACAAAGAGTCAAACAGGAGTTACCGACTGAGCTTGCATGCACAGAGTTGGACCTAAACATTTAAAAATTATTTTCAGAACAGTAGTTAATGAGACATAGAACTGAAGTCTCTGGATTTAGACTCGGAAGCTCAAGGTGCTTCTACCTGAACCTGCTTACAACTCACATAGAGCCAAGCATCCTATCTCCAGGGGAGATTTCTGCAGGTGAAGGAAGGCAAAGAGATTCATGGCAGCAGCACTCACACGGATAGATTTCTTCATGAAGGATTCATCTTTGCTTTTTTTGTTTTTTAAACACGAAGCTAACCTACTGACCCAGAAAGAAGAGAGTTTTTAAAATTTTCTTTGAGGATTTGGAATATGTAGGCTTCCCTGACTCAACCCAGGGGAAAATCCAATAGCATAGTGTGGGGACATCACCAGACTTCAAAGGTACCTTAAGAAGCCCTTAGGGGTGGACCCTGAGGGCTTACTGTGTGTGTGCCTGTGTGCGTGTGCATGTGTGTGTGTGAGCACTAGTTAGGAGGCACCCAGGGATCCATCCAAAAGAACTGAAGTGGGGTTTTTCTTCTTTATGTCCTTGCTCAGCCTGTTGGACTTTGAGTAGTTAGACCACTGGACACATTGCCGGATGAAAGGAATTTGCATTGATTTCCAGGCCACTTTCCTCTGATGCCACATGACAAAAAAAAATCTAAGGGGGCTCCCTTTCAATGGAGAAACAAGACTTTGGAAATGCAAATGCTCCCAGTGTGCTATGCAAAGTAGCCAAACAAGGGGCCCCACACCTGCCCTCCCAGGAAAGGTCGTGGTCCACACACAGGAAGCTAGGGTGGGTGGCTTCGTCATCAAAGCCGAGAGTCTTCCCTTTGAAGAATCCAGCCAAACAATGTCAATGGAGAGCCACACACCATGAAACAAACACTATTCAGTTACGGGATAACTGAAGCTTTTCCTCAGAATCTAGGAGGACACACCCGTTCTCTTTGAGTCAGTAGAGTCGCTCTAGACTTGAATGCAATGGGATCTGGGATCCCCCACGTTGTCTTGGCGACACAGCCAAACGTCTGCCATTGCCCGTCCGTATCCTCACCCTCTTTTGCTGCAGCTGCCTCCTGTCTCTGTACAGTCTTCCCTGCTTTAGTCCATTCTTCACACTGGTCACCAGAGATATTTCTCTAAACAACTCACCTGATTACATCACTCCCCCTTCTCTAGCTTAAAATTCCTCCCTGCTGACTCCCTTTGGATTTTGGAAGGAAGCATGGTGCCTGAGGGGGCTTCCTCTGTGGCTCAGAGGTAAAAAATGAGCCTGCAGTGGAAGAGAGACAGGGGACTCAGGTTCGATCCGTGGGTTGGGAAGATCCCTTGGAGGACATGGTGATCCACCCCAGTATGCTTGCTGGAGAATCCCATGGACAGAGAAGCCTGGTGCGAGGAACCCCATGCGATCCATGGGGTTGCAAAGAATCGGACACAACTGAAGTGACTGAGCGTGCGTGTACGCATGGCACCTGAGACCGCCACTTCCACGCCACTGGCTTGCCATTCATCTTACTTCTCCAGGACACAGTTTTCCTTCCTAAATACCCCAGACCTCTTCTTCCTCTAATGTTCCTTGACTATTGGCTTCCAAAGAATCTCATTCTTACATTCATGGAACATAGACATTCAATAAATATTCACTGGATTTGTTTTGGATTTTTAGTTTCAACTCCATTTCTAATACACATATGCCCCCACTTTCTTAAGATATCTTGAAAACCAAAACCACTAAAATCACCTTCTAGCTTGAATCTTGTTACCCATTCCAACCTCCCTAGGATGTCCCACTCTGAGCCCTTTTGTCTACGTTTGACTGCTCCACAGCCCAACTGATGTGCTCTTTGCTCATGTGGGTGTTTCTCCGCAGGCCTGTTTTTATAGCATCCTCTATGTTTGCAGAAGTGCCAGCCACCGGGGACTGGGGAACCAGAGCCAGTCCACCCCCTGCTTCCACTCCCCTTGCTGGCTGACAATAAACTCCCTCCCAGCTACTGTCTATTTCAGACAATGGGGCATTGTCTCAGCCCACTCTCTGTTGGGAAAACAGACTCCTTCCGTCTGGTCTAGCTGCTCAGTCATGGTGGTGCTGAGTGAAGGATGATAAAGAAAGAGTTTGAGGAGAACCTTCCAGGGGCAGGAGAGAGAACCAGAAGGTCAGAGCCCATCCTTCTCTCCCCTCTCTACTGCCCCTGCAATGACCATTCTGCCGATAAGGAGGACGGAGTGGCTTCCAGTAAGTGACTCTTCAAAGTTGCAGAAGGGACCAAATGAGGACGGTAGGCTGCCCCAGGAATGGGCTCAGTAGAGGCAGGGTCGTGAATTTTCTTCAGACATAAACTTCAGACCTTACTACAACCTGGCACTTCTTTTTTTCAAGAGTGAAACTTCAGCTGCTTCCAAAAAATCCAGAATGAGAGTCATATTTAATAGAATCACAGCAAATTGTTTGTTTTCAAAACAACGGAATAGACTCATCAGATCTTCATGCCACACTGCTCTGAGGACAGGTTTTGTGCCTGGCCTGTTCTTCACTATCTCTGGTTGCTGGTACAATTCCTGGGACAAAGCCCCTACTTTGAGAGCTTGCTATATCCCCAGATTTATATTAAATGTTAAGAGGAATAAAAAAAGAAGAAAGAAATATTGCTTATTCTCTCTTTCATCTTTTGATTTGGGTTATAAAAGATCTGCCACTAAACTCCTTGAGGCTGTTTTCTCTTCTTTCTTCCTTCAAAACACAGGGATGCTAGCAGTCCCAACTTTTAGCTTTGCTGTGGGGTTTGAATGAAATCAAGTATTTAAAGCAAGTGGCACATCTTAGAGTTGCTCAATAAATTGTAATTAATAGTTCAATCAGTGTCATATACTTGCTGTCCAGAATGCGCGTCATTTTTGACAGCTGAACTTTCCAGAAGCCCTGGGTTTGTCCATTAAATTCTGTTTAGCCAATCTGTATGAAAAGCTTTCTAGCATACTAAGATCTTCCCTGCCTTATAAGACCTTTGTTGGATTCAGAGTCAGCATTATGAGGGATCCATGTAGTTTAATGAATGGATGAGATGTTTGAGATTGATTGTCCATTCACTAAATGGTCCCAGATTGCCCAGACCTTTCGCTTTGGTTTTCATAGGTTTAATGGTTTCTTCTCTTGCTGACAGATGGTCTTCTCTTACATCTTAGAGTTGTCAGTTTGCCAACTGTAGGGATCAATGCCTTCCTCTGATTTGCTGTGAGCCTGGGAATGGAATAACCAGTCCCACTAAAAATGTGAGTAAACCAAGAGCAGAGAGGCTTTGAATGAGGACTAGTGATAAAGGTTTCCTTTATCACAAACCTTTGCGTCGTCTCTTGACTTCTCAGAGATCTTTTGACTCTTCGTGTGTTCTAATCAATGAGTTCATACTGCAGAGGCATGTCAGTTCTTGGTATATGTGGTCATTCAAGCTCCAATACTTTGGCCACCTCATGCAAAGAGTTGACTCATTGGAAAAGACTCTGATGCTGGGAGGGATTGGGGGCAGGAGGAGAAGGGGATGACTGAGGATGAGATGGCTGGATGGCATCACTGACTCGATGGGTGTGAGTCTGAGTGAACTCCGGGAGCTGGTGATGGACAGGGAGGCCTGGCGTGCTGCGATTCATGGGGTCGCAAAGAGTCAGACACGACTGAGTGACTAAACTGAACTGAACTGAATAAAACTATCAACTCAATGAATGAAGGAGTTGGAAAACATAATCATACAGATATAATATACCCTAAACTTAAAGGGTGTGTATGGAGGGAAAGGACGAGGTGAAGGAGCATAGAGTGAGATGTTTGCTATGTTGGAAGAGATAAATTGAACTAAGTCTCAGAAAAAGGGGAGTATGGTGGGTGAGGGTCAAGCTGGTATCATGCAGGGGTACAGAAAAGAGGGGTGGATGCTTCCCTGTCCTGCTACCTCCTTAGGCTTGTTTTTTCCCTAGACGGCTGGGAGTGCTCTGCTCTAGTCACACTAACCTTCTCTTTGCCCCATGAACGTGCCATGTTTGTTGCTTTGCCATCTGCCTCGTGGCCTTTGCACTAGGAGCTGCCTCTGTCTGGAATGTTCTTCCTCCTGATCCTTGTGTGGCTGTATCCTTCTTATAACTCAGATCTCAGTTTAAATTTCTTCTCAAAGAAGTCACCTACTGCTACCTACCTGGTCATTCTCTGTTACACCATCCTATTTTTACTCCCCACAGAGCCCTAATGATTTTCTCAAATAACCTTGACTAAATATTTCTTTCTTTTCCACCTTCTTTCTCTCTCACCACAAGAGCAAAGACCTTTCCTGCTTTGCTCCCTGCTGTATCTCAGAATCTTTATTGGCAATAAAATCTGTTGCGGGATTGAGTGAAGGATGAATGCACGAATGACTAGTCAGGGAGAGAAACGTGAAAAGGAAAGATTATGGTGTGGTGTGGCAGATGCTAGAAGAGCACAAAGTGCTATGAGATGCTCAAAAAGAGAACAACCGATTCTGACCAGGGCTTTCGGGGAAGATTCTTAGAACCGGGTCCCCAAAGATGACGAAAGTTCACCAATCCAAAAAGGTAAGGTGCAAAGGTACATTTTCCAAATTCTTTACCACTCTGCTGCCCAAGTGGCCCTGTGTTCAATTCACAGGCAACTAAAGACACAAGAACATTTCTGTACCTAAGATGCCACCTCTGTCTGCTGTCACACGTGTTAAGACTGTCTGCAATGAATCTACCAAGCCTGCCTGCTTACTAGAGGCCTAAGACCAGAGTCGTCTTAAAACTGGATGAAAGATGTTCCTCAATTTATAGAAAAATAGAATATACTTTAATTTCCTAAAGAGCCTCACAAGTTACTTGTTCAGGGGTTCCATAGCTCTGAAAGAGGGCAAATGGGTACTCTTGAAGATAAGCAAATAGGGGTGCAGGGGGTCAACATTAGGGCTCAGAAGCTAGTTAAGTAAGTACCTTGGCATGTCCTCCTCTCACTCTGTGCTACAAATGTCTGACACTGTCCAATGATTGAAAGATTTCTTTTGCATTTGCTACTGCTGATTGACTTCTGATCTGACCTAAAGGTCAGTGATGAATGAGATTCTGTCATGAGAATTTGAATAAAGTCCCAGAGGGTATTGGGTTTTGCACTGAGAGATCCTGATAGAGACTGGGACTGGCAGCCGTGTTAGGCAACCAGGAAGACAAAAAGGGACAGCCCCTTCCTGAAGGTGTCAGGGGAGCAGCTGGGTCCCTAAGCTTGCAGTTCTAGTCCTTGGGAGACCCGGTTACACTGTACTTCCTGTTTTTCTGCATTGGTGAAATAGGAATAACCCCCTCCTCAGGTGATGGGGCAGATTTGGGATTAGGACCCTAAATGGGTGACTGGATGTAATTTTTTAAACTTTGTGCATTCTTAATAAAGGCAAAAATGGTCTTGCAATTGGTAGAAGTTAAGGCACTTGCAACTCTCATTTTGGATTCCAGTGTGTGTGTGTGCGTGTGTGTGTGTGTGTGTATAAGAGAGAGAGAGAGGTTGGTCAGACAGAATCTCCTTAAAACTAACTCTATCCTCTTGGATCCTAGTGTGTAGCTGGGGACTGGGTGGGAGGCATGGTGGCAGGAGAGAAAGAGAGCTAGTTTAGAAAAATGTTCCCCCAGATGTCAGCCTCTAGTAGGTGAAAGGCTGTTGTGTAGACTGGTAGATCAAAACTATGTGTGAAAATAAGTCAAAGCCCACTTGACCCAGACTTGGGGAAACACATCAATGACTGGTTGGCTTACGATCAGGCTACAGATCTGGCTGCTTGGTTGTTTCCTGTCTTTGGATTTGCCTGGCAAATCCTCCTCATTCTAGGGAGGGCTGTATTAGTCACAGTTCTCCAGAGAAACAGGACCAACAGGATATGTATATATTTATGTATCTGTCTACATTATATAGTTCTTTCTCTTCCCCTTTCTGATAGATATGGATTTGTTTGAGGAATTGGCTCACGTATTTGTAGGGGTCTGTCAAATCCAAAATCTGGAGGGCAGGATGGCAGGCTGGAGAGCCTGGGAAGAGTTGATGTTGCAATTGTGAGTCCAGAGCTAATCTGGAGGCAGAGTTCCTTTTCCCTTAGGGGGACCTCAGTCTTTTCTTTCAAGGTCTTTGATTAAATGAATGTGGATGAGGCCCATCCATAGTATAGAAAGTGACCTGTTTTGTTCAAAGTCTTCTGATTTAAATGTTAATAATCATTTTGTAGTAACATCTAGAGTGGTATCTGACCAAAAACTGGGTATCACAGCCTAGCCAAGCTGACACATAAAATTAACGATCACATGGGCAAACTGGGTTTATTGTAAAAGCCCTCCTCTTCTGCAAGGTACATTCTTGCTTTCAAAGCATATGCTCACCTATGATCACACCTGATCCTCAGAACTTCTCTGTCAGGAGGAATAATAACTTTTCTGTTTTATAGCTGAGGAAATGGAGATTCAGAGATAAGATTGTATAGCTGATAAATATCAGAGAGGATTCCAGCCCAGGCTGTCTAGCTCAGACCTGTGTGTTCTTCTGACCATCATACTCCCTACAACCGGCTACACAGTGTTACTTTCCTATCATTCCCCTGCTGGTCATTGTCCTTGCATGACCTCAGAGAGACCCACAAGAATTGGCTAAGAAAGTGGCACGGTTTTCATTTTTCATTTCTGTCTTGTGACCATTCTATCTATCCTCTTGGATCCTAGTGTGTAGCTGGGGACTGGGTGGGAGGCATGGTGGCAGGAGAGAAAGAGAGCTAGTTTAGAAAAATGTTCCCCCAGATGTCAGCCTCTAGTAGGTGAAAGGCTGTTGTGTAGACTGGTAGATCAAAACTATGTGTGAAAATAAGTCAAAGCCCACTTGACCCAGACTTGGGGAAACACATCAATGACTGGTTGGCTTACGATCAGGCTACAGATCTGGCTGCTTGGTTGTTTCCTGTCTTTGGATTTGCCTGGCAAATCCTCCTCATTCTAGGGAGGGCTGTATTAGTCACAGTTCTCCAGAGAAACAGGACCAACAGGATATGTATATATTTATGTATCTGTCTACATTATATAGTTCTTTCTCTTCCCCTTTCTGATAGATATGGATTTGTTTGAAGGAATTGGCTCACGTATTTGTAGGGGTCTGTCAAATCCAAAATCTGGAGGGCAGGATGGCAGGCTGGAGAGCCTGGGAAGAGTTGATGTTGCAATTGTGAGTCCAGAGCTAATCTGGAGGCAGAGTTCCTTTTCCCTTAGGGGGACCTCAGTCTTTTCTTTCAAAGTCTTTGATTAAATGAATGTGGATGAGGCCCATCCATAGTATAGAAAGTGACCTGTTTTGTTCAAAGTCTTCTGATTTAAATGTTAATAATCATTTTGTAGTAACATCTAGAGTGGTATCTGACCAAAAACTGGGTATCACAGCCTAGCCAAGCTGACACATAAAATTAACGATCACATGGGCAAACTGGGTTTATTGTAAAAGCCCTCCTCTTCTGCAAGGTACATTCTTGCTTTCAAAGCATATGCTCACCTATGATCACACCTGATCCTCAGAACTTCTCTGTCAGGAGGAATAATAACTTTTCTGTTTTATAGCTGAGGAAATGGAGATTCAGAGATAAGATTGTATAGCTGATAAATATCAGAGAGGATTCCAGCCCAGGCTGTCTAGCTCAGACCTGTGTGTTCTTCTGACCATCATACTCCCTACAACCGGCTACACAGTGTTACTTTCCTATCATTCCCCTGCTGGTCATAGTCCTTGCATGACCTCAGAGAGACCCACAAGAATTGGCTAAGAAAGTGGCACGGTTTTCATTTTTCATTTCTGTCTTGTGACCATTCTTAATGGGCCCCTCTGGGGCAGGATCCAGGCACATAACGTGTGTCTCTGTTGGAGGGACCACGAGCCCTAGGTGCCATTCCATCGCAGCTGCCACTGCTTCACCCCTGCCATCTTGCAGCTGGGCCCTCTGCTCTCAATAGGAGGCTTCCGCCCCCTTCTTACCACCCATCTGGGGAGTGCCACCCTCTCCCTGAGCAGGAATCTCCTCCCAGACCTCAAATAGGGACCCAGAAGCAGGACTGACCTTCTGCTTCGGCCTGTGCACTGAGCTCTGGGTCAATAGCACCCTGAGAATGCTGGGCCCATGTGATCCTCACCACGTGGTGATGTAGCAAAACCTGTTTGTGACTGTGGACAGGCCTGCAGCCTGGTGGCATCCGTAGGCTTTGGAAGGGCCAGGCCACTCTCCTGCCAGAACCAATAGGACTCCATGCCTTCTCACCTTGGATGCCCCATATGAAGGAGTAAGTTTTGATTGGAGGATTAAATAGGAGGGAAATAAGAGGTCTTCAGAGATGGAGGTGACAACCCAAGTCCCTTTCTGGACATGCCTGTCTCTCCTCTTACTCCATATTTGGGGAACTGATCTGGGTTTAAAAGATGAGAAAATGTTTGTTTTCTCCACTTCATGTCTGTTTAGCAAATAGTGCTAGGATGCTGAGATTCCTCCCACTTGGGCATTGTCGGACTGACACCTGAAAGAGGGGTAGAGGGACAGGGATGAGCACAAGCCTCTCTGATTTCAAACTGGCCCTGGGAAAAGACGAAAGATGAAAGAAGAGCTTCCTGAAGAAGGGTCACCTGGGGAACAGCGTGTGTGGTCTAGTTTCTGAAGGCCTCATAGGTAGCCGGGAACCTTTTTGTCTACAGGTTCAAGAGAGCAGACACGGGTCTTGGTCCGGGGGCAGGATCAGTTCTGTGCTGGAAAGAACTTGCTTCTAGTTGGAGCTCTAAAAGGGAGGAGGCACTAAGCATTGCCTTGGGAAAAGGCGAGCGCTCCATCCAGAGAGGTGCTCAAGGCTGGACAGCTCCCTGTCTGAAGGAATTCTGGTTTTAGTGGAAGGCTGAAGTAGGTGTCCTGGACATTTTCAGACTCAAGTTCTCCAGTCTTGTGGGTCTTTCTAAAAGTGCCAGGTACTATGTCCCACAGAAGAATAGTCCCTGCAGAGAAACCAGATGACTCTCTCTGCCCCGCGGACCCCACCTTTTAGTAGCAGTAGCTCTAATGAGAGCCCCGTCTCCAGGTCTGGTCCCTTAGCCTGGAAAGGGGCTCCGGACCCTGGAAGAGGACCGGAATTCCGAGATCACCCATTGGCTTAGAGGCGCCATGTGAACCGTGCTGGTTGGTTGGCGGGAGGGAGGGGGAGGCGGTTTCCCGGGTAACGGGAGGGCAAGGAGCGGCTGCAGCGGCAGCGGCCGCGACTGAGAAGCGCGGGCCGGAGAGCGGTGCGAGACCGGCTGGAGGCGGCGGCTCCGCGAAGCCGCGTGGGCGCAGGTAGGAGCTCCCCGAGCCATCCCCGGGGGCCCGGCTGGGCCAAGCTGCCCCGCGCCTGGACCAGCCGGGCGAAAGTTTGCCGCGCAACGGGACGGGCGGGAAGGAGAGGACTTGGGGATGCTCTGTGCTGGGCTCCGGGGCCGGGCAGGGCGGGGACTGCCTGCGGGGAGAGGGCTGGCCCCGCGCGGAGCGGCGCGGGGGCCACATCTCCACTCCGGAACCCTGTCGGAGGACCCAGGCCTCCTTGGACGCGTGATTGCAGCACGGAGACCCGGCCGGCGGACGCAGACGGCCGGCGGTCCCTTGTTCAGAGATGCTCTGGCAAAGTCTTGCCCGGCAGATGCTGGGGCGCGCGGCGAGGTGCTCCGTCCGAGGCGGGTCTGCGAGTGAGCTTCAGGAGCACTTCCCCGGCCTCCGCTACGTTGCGTACGCCCGCAGGCAGAGCGGGTGTGTGTCCCTCTGGGTGTGCGTGCCTGAAGCTGGGTGTATCTTCTTGTGGGTGGGCTTGTGTCTCTGGTGTCTTCTGTTTGTGTGTTTCTGTGCGTGATCCCCCCTTTGCGTGACTGGCCCTCTGGGTGTATCCTCACGCCTGGGCCCCTCTGTGTGTGCTCTCGGCGTGGGTGTCTTTGAACGCCCTCTCCGGGTGCTGCTGTCTGAGTATCGCTGTTTGTGGATCCTTCTGTCAGCATCTCCATGTATTTTCGGGTTTTGTGTGGTCTCTTCCCTCCGTGTGCCTGTCTGTGTATCTCGCGCTTGTGTGTCTTTTCTGTCTGTGCCTCTGTTTTATAGACCCCTCTGGCTTTGCATGTCTGGTACCTGTCTGCGCGTGTCCTTCTCTGGGTGGGTGTGCACCCTCGTGTGTGTGATCTGAGCTTCGGTAGGTATATGTGTGTGTGTGTGTGAGTCTGCGTGTATGTCTGGACCTCTGCGAGTGTCTGCTATGCCTGTGTCAGACTGTGTCTGAGTCTCTTTTCTGTGTCTGTCCATATCCGTGTGTGTGTGTGTGTGTGTGTGTATGAGTGAGTGTAGGTGGATCGAAGCCGGGTAAAGGAAGCCAGGCCTCCGGTTTCTCTGGCGCTCTCTCCTACGCTCAGGGTAGCAGCGGGCGGCGGCGAGGGCGAGGGCGAGGGCGTGGGCAGCGGGCGGGGAGGGGGCGCCCAAGCGCCCGGAGCCACGGCGCCTCCCGGGTGTGCGCTCCGCTGAGCCGGCTCCTTTCTTGCCGGTAAAGGAACCCCGGTGGCGGTGGCAGCAGCAGCCCGCGCCGCCCAGCTGGGGCCCTAGTGACTTATTTTTGTGTGCAATCCTTTCTTTTCTTCAGGGAAGAGGCGGGAGCACGCTCGACTCCCTAGTTGTGCGCAAATAAAGGCTCCGGGGTTGCCGGCTCGGTCAGCCCTCCTCGGCAGCTTGGCAAAGTGGCCGACTTGGCCGGGATCACTTTGGTTGAAAAAAAAAAAAGGCGCCCCCAAATAATAATAATAATAATAATAAAAAAAAAACTCAGCCCGGAAACCACCATGCCTTCTTGGATCTCTTTCTTACATCTTATGTAACTTATTTATTGATTGATTAATGAAAGGCTTGATTGCTAAGAAGCTCCTCCGTTTCCCCTATTGGCACCAAAGACTAATTAAAAATGCTGTGTTGGTGGTGAGTGTTAATTAGACCATTCCAGAGGCGATGCACCCTTGTTTCAGAAGCCTAACTTCAGTTGGAAGATGAAATAGGTCAGGCTGCCCTTCTCATCCCACTAACCTTTAATCCAGGTTTAAAACCAGTTTCCCCAATCTTGGAGCCTGGGGGCAGGAGCAACTGAGGAGAGGGAAGGGGTGAGGAGAAAGCCAAAGGGGCTATGCTCAATTTTGAAAACTTTGGAGAATAAGAAGATTGCTTTATTAAAGCATATAAAATGGGTCCACAATGCCAGCACCCAGGCAGAAGGAACGAGTGTGTTGTAGGTGGGAGGGATTGGCCTGTGGCTTGCCTGGCACCTGGCATTCCAAATTGGCATTTCCTGGGGAGTGACACCTCCCTGGGCTTCTTGAAAGGATGCCTCTGCATCGGAGACTAGACCGTGGCTTGGCTCCCCAAGTCCTGAGTTGTGCCTCCAAACCAGTCTTTAAAAAACTTTCTCCTGGGGGTTACCCAGAAGGCAGAGGGGGTTGGGCGTATGTGGAGTGGACCATTGAAGGCTTTCAGAGACTGTTTGACTAAGCAGGAGGAAGCCTCGTCAGTGTGTTCGGGATGTCTTCAGGACAGCTGGTCTTGTCTTCTGGATTTTAAGGAGGAGCTGGGCTTGCCTATGATGCTTCCCGATCCTGCTTACGGTCCAGTTTTCTTCCTTCCCTTTCCTTTGCACTTCTTCTGGCTGACTTAGGGAACAGAGAGGAGAAGCTGCTGCTCTGTTGCTGCATTTAGGGATCAATCCAGCAAACATATTGACTTCTCAACCATCCAGTGAAATGGCCCATTAGTCCTGCCTTTCAGCTCTCTCTCTCTCCTTTTTTTTTTTTTTGGAATTCAAGTATGTTTGAAAACTTCCTGAGATTTCTCTGGGCAGTAAGAAATCAGAGCTTTTACATCAGGGTCTGCTCTCATGAAGTCCGGTCAGGAAACTGACTGGACGTGGCAGCTAGCCGAGAGCAGCATCCTTGCTTCTCCCGTTTCTCGGGTATCCCCTCCCTACCCTGGCTCTAGCACAAGGACGGAGACAGCCCCAGAACTGGTGGAGACCAACTCCCAGGAAAAACAAAACAAAACAAAGGCTCGCAGGAGGTATTGAACATCCTCCCACTCCCCACTGAAGGGGAGGTGTTTCTGTGGCGAGGACGTCTGTGCCCATGTGCACTTGGGGCGTGTGCACCGGCTGGCGTGATGGGATGTGACAGGGTCTCACCCGGGAGAGAGCCAGGGTCTGGCGCAGAGCGCAGAGCTGTTCTCAGAAGCAAGGGCTGAGGACGCGCGGCCCCTCTGGAGAAGGCCTGTCCAAGTAGGAGATCCTTTGGGCGGGGCCTTTTTTCTTTTATTATTATTCATTAGGAGAGCCAGAAGCAGTAAGAAACGTGGCCTCTGGATTCAGGCTGCATGTGAAAAGCCAAATAACAGCGATCCTGCCAGAGAGGCGTGGCTATGAGCAAGGACTTTGCAGTCAGACATGGGTTCAATTCCCAGCCCCACGACTTGACTTTCTAGCTGTGTGACTTTCGGCAGGTTACTTCACCTTCCTCATCAGCAGTTGTCTAACCCAAGGCTAACTTAAGGCTGAAAGTGAGAGTTGCTCAGTCGTGTCCGACTTTTTGCAACCCCATGGACTATACAGTCCACGGAATTCTCCAGGCCAGAATACGGGAGTGGGTAGCCTTTCCCTTCTACAAGGGATCTTCCCAACCCAGGGATTGAACCCAGGTCTCCCACGTTGCAGGTGGATTCTTTACCAGCTGAGCCACCAGGGAAGCCAAGGACCTTGGAGCGAGATAACTGGCACACAGAGATTTGTTGAATGAACGAATATGTAAAGCAGAAGAGAGCCCCTGACGTAGAGCAAGCATTCAGCACACTTTAGCTTTCCATCCTCTCCTCTGTCAATAGGTGATCTTGATCTTCCCATTCCTATGTGCTATCGTTATCCCCACTTTATAGATGAGAACGCTGAGACTCAGAGAGGTTAAGTTCTTTGTTCAGAGTCACACAGTGAATTAAGTTGCAAAGTTGAGATTCAAACCTAGATCTGGCTGAGTCCTCTAGTTTGAGGTCTCAGTTTAGATTCAGAAAAGGGCAATAATACCGGAGCCCATTTGCAAGAGTTTTTGCATTGTGATCTAGAGCTAAAAAGAATAGAATCTGAAAGGTTTCACCTCTGCCAGGGATCCCTTGAAGGTGTTGTGGAGATGGTGGTGGGCAACCAGAGGGCTTTCTCTGGAAGCTCAGCTATTTCCTAGGCCAGCAGAGGGCTTCTTAGCTCTGCCACCCGTGGGTGTATGAGATGCTTGTCTTCTGGACATTAAGCTCTCATGGGTGGATTCTTGCCAAATTCAGAACATTTTTGACCTGGGCATTCACTTGGAGAAATCTGCTCTTGCTGAGTGTTTCATATGGTATAGGACAAGCCTTCAACCTTTCTGTAGCTTCTCTTCCAGGAGAAGCTATTCTCTTCCTCCTTGCAAGCCCTCCGTGTCTGGGTCTCTCATTCGCCTTTTAACCTGCTTTGGCGCTGAGCCGTGCGGAAGCCTTTTGTGACAGAGGGTGGCTTCGGCCTCATTCCAAAGTAGCCACCGGTCAGGACAGCTGCAAGGGAGGGTCTGAGGGCTTCTGTCTGATGCCCACTGCAGCCGGATCTGGCCACAGCTCTCCCGGAGGCTGGCGCAGCCTGAATTGTAGAATGGCTAGTGCGTTGATTAGAAATGCTGGCAAGAGATGAGTGCCTTTTGGTAAGAGCTTCCCCTGCCCCCTTTTAAATTTCTTTTCTGATGGTGCTGGTGCTACAGGAAAAGGCATTCATAATCATTTATTGGTGCTTCTTCGTGGGGATTCTCCAATATGTTCCCTCCCTTAGATGTTCATGGAAGGTGCATCCCATGCAAAATGCTTTCCTTGGTGCGGAGGTCCCTCCTCTCCTCCCTCCCTCCCTGCCCCTCTGAGCTCTGTGACGTCAGCCTGAAGGTGACTGGGTGCCTTCTCTGCCCGCAGGTTCCGAGGCAGGGAATGCTGCTCTGGGGCACAGTCGCCTTCCAGCTCTCAGATGATCTAGTCTGCTCTTTTCAGTTCCCCAGTGGACCCCGTTGTCTCGCCTGCTGCACGCTGCCTCCGAGCTGTAATTGGGGAGAAATGTTGATGCCTTTTCGCTTCACAGGCCATTGCTTCCCTGTCTTATCATATCTGGGTGCTTTATTCCTATGATGACGATGCACCCCACATAGGTTTGAGAAAGAATTCATTTCTGTCTCTGGTGTGTGTGTTTGGAGAACAGGGTCCTCTGTGTGTCTTTTCCCAGCGGGAGTGGGGAACCCAGGCGGCCCCCAGTGCTCGTCTAGGGATGTGCTCGGAGGATGGCGAGGCTCGGAGGAAGATCAATGCTGGCTGCTGGGTGTGGACTTCAGATGGTGGGCAAGGAAGCTCAGACCTGTCCTCCTCTGCACAAGGCGATTCTGACCGTTGAACCTTTTCTCCTCAGGTATGGGTCTTGCTCCATGGAGGAAGATGACAGCTCGGGAAGGGAGCGACCTCGGTGATGAGCACTCGCAGGAACTGTGAGGGGCGGCTTTGCGAGCAGCTTTGTGGTGATTTATGGGAGTCCGGGGCTGCCGGAGAGGGATGTGGGTGCTATCAGCGCGGTGGATTAAATGCCCATTTACATTGTTATTGACATATAAATTATCGGTGCCAAGGAGACAGTGAGGGAAAGGATTTCTGGGGCAGTGATGTGGCACATGCCCCAGGATATGGACTCGTCTCTGCCCAAATCTGTCCTCTGGGCACTCAGGAAGCCAGGACTGGAACTGAAGTAAAAGTCCCAAATCCCAGCTCTCACGATGCCGGAGCAGCCACCCTCATTGCTAAGGCAGCGATGGCAAGAGAGGTCCCTGAGTGGATTTTAAGAAGCCGGGGAGACCTTTGATAAGGTCGTGTGGATTTCCTCGGCTGGCAGGAACCGTGTCTGGCCGCCTGCATGCATCACTTTTGCCTGGGTTCTTTTATTCCACTGTGGATTTGGAAGCACCGCTGAAGAAGAGAGGGAATTTTATTCCTGGGAAATGGAACCGGTTTCTGAGTCCAGCCAGCAGCAGAAGAGAAAACTGGTTACTCACGGACTGGAAGATCAAAAGAGGGTAGCGAGAATGTTGTTGCTTGGCTTATGGCGCCGGAATTGCTAAGCAGGATTCAGGGCACCCAGGTGGTTGTCCTCATTGTTGTTGTGTCTTGGATTATGCTGGTTTGTCTTTTTCTGGTTGAGGAGGCAGGATGGTGGCTCTTGACTGGCCGAATCCTAGTGCTGAACTTGAAGTCTGGCTCGTTGGTGGGCAAGGGGAAAGAGAAGGAAGGCAAAAATCAGAAAGACAAAGATGTATAAACCTTAGCTCAGGGAGTTAACAAACAGTATTGGTGTCCTCTAAGTCAAATATGAGCTTATTTTGTACTGATGCTCCCTTTGGGATTCATACACTGTTAGCACCATTTGGAAATGGTACTCTTGACAGTGGTGGTTTCATTTGAGTTATTCGCCATGAGGTCTGCTGGCTCTTGTGTTTATGGATCAAAAACATATTCTACTCCGCTCTTTGGCCCCATCTGCGAAAATGTCAAAGTCATTTAAAAAGGCTCATCGAGTATAGGTCATTTGCTGTCATCAGCCTGAAAGCCGCAGTCACCCAGGACTTGTGTCTACCAGTTAAAGTTCAACTTGTCTTCAAAAGCCTTCGAGAGTAGCACTGAGTGGCTGGTTGTTCAGGAAGAAAGTTGAAGCTGTGCTTCCTCATTCCCAGGGGAATTGCTAGGACCAGGCGGTGGCCAAGGTTAAATACAGCTCGAGTGGAGCCAGAGTCTGTGTTAATCTGAAAATAATTTTTGATATTTCCTTTGAAATGTTGTGGATGGTTGAAGAAAACCTTCTGCTATTCTCTCCATGTGGGGTGGAGTATCCCTTCTCTTCATGAGTCTAAAAAAAAATCATCCCTTGTGTGAGATACCCGTGGAGGTGAAACCTAGCCTTACAATTCTTCCCTATAATTTTCAATGGCTGTGCATGTGTTTGAAAAGGATTTAGTATGGGGCTTTGCTCTGACCTTAAAAAAGTAAAGATAAATGGAAACAAACTATATTGTAAAAACACGGATAGTGACACTATCCTAAAAAAAGGAAAGTTTCAACTCCTGAAGCTGCACTCACCATAAAGCAGAAAGAGTGCCTACTATCTTAGGCACCTAGATAAGTGAAATTTGTTTTGTGGCCTTTGATTTATTCAGTGAATAACCAGCCTACAAGACCTCTCTGCTCCTGTTTCTGCAGGAGCTTTCCGAGAGATGGGAGGAAACCCAATAACTATTGTGAACAGGTCCTGGGATTAGCTGCGTTTCACTAAGTGTGAGCCAGGTTTGATATCCAGACACTTTAGCAGAGGAACGTTTGGGACCTCTGACACTGGAGAAAATTTTAATTGGGCTGGTACACCGAGATAATGTGCAATTATGATGGCCTCTCCTTGGCTCGGTGTGCCTGTCTGCATTTCCCATCTGTCCCTGCGTTGGGTCCACATGTACTGTGGAGCCTTTGGAAGCAGACTGTAACCCCAAGTGAGGCTCCGCGGCAGCTGGGGTAACATCAATTGGTCATGCTCAGCTGACATTCATTTTAACTTGAACTCTAGCCGTCATGGCGATTATTAAATTTATAATGATATATGTAAGATCCATTTTAATGACTCTCCATGCTTGAGCGAGCTCTCACTTGTGCTGGCAAAATAAGGCTTAATAGAGTATTACATTTCGTCTCCTACTGAATTTTCCGGGCAGTGGTTGGAACTTTGCTGAGGAGGGATTAGATTGCATTCTCTGATAGGCACCACGATATAGTTCCATATTGCTGTAGTACAGTTTCGGGTAATTCCTCTAGAAATACTGCCACCGCAACAGCTTCTGTTGGTGTGTGCATGTGTGTGTTTGTGGGTAAACACACACAGCATTTGTGTCAAGTGTGAAGCTAAACAAGCTTCTGGGCACGCAGCCCAGAATGTCTTGTCCACGGAGCTGAAAAGGGGCTCTCCTGTGTTTTGGCTCAGATATCTCGGGTGAACTGGGAACCTCTCTTCAGGGGGTTTGGCTGAAAGTCCAGCAAAGGCACAGTCGAGGCATCTGTTGGGAAGCTGGGAGGTCCCCACCACTTGCTTACGTTACCACACGTTCACGGGCACGAGATCGATTCTTGTGGCATTGCTGTCAGGGTGTGTGTGTGTGTGTGTGTGTGTGTGTGTGTGTGTTACTCAAGGAAGGAAATTGAGGAGGGCTGAGGAGACAAGGCAGAGGGAGGCTGGCCAATGTCATTTTGCTGTATTTCCTACTGTCCTGAGCAGCAAAAGCTGTTTTCTTTAAGGTTTGGTAGGTTTCATGCTTCTTGCTATAACTTGGCCCTCTTCTGGTTTCCATATGGATAAAGCTCCTGGTTGAGGGCTCCTCTAGGTTAAGGCTTTTTTTTTTGTGGGGGAGGGGTTCGCTTGTGCTTTCCGCGAGTGTGCCATGAGCTGTAGAACCAGAGAGCTGAGTTCAGATTCTGGTTGTGCTGTGTGTTAGCTGTGTGACTCTGAGAAAGCTACTTGAGCTCTCTGATTATTAGTCTACATTTTCTACAGAGGATAATAGTATTTAATTATAGAGACATTGTTAAGATTAACTGAAGCAAAGCTGGTAAAGAGTTTGGCACTTGGTAATTATTTAAGAAATGTTCTGTATATTCTTGGGACAGTTTGCAATGTGGGGTTTCTTGCTTTCTTTTTGTTCTTAAAGGGCTGCATGTGATTTTGTTTTAAATCTTAAAAAAACAAAAAAAAAACCTCTGGTAAAGCACTCATTACACATTCAAACATTACAGAAGAATGCGGAATGTAAATTCTTCTTTTCTCTAATTCTATTCATCAGTAACTGCTATTAACAGTGTGATGTATAGCATTCCTGACTACTCTTGGTTTGTGTTTCTTAATAAAAGGAAGTCACACTGTACATATTTTTAAGAACCTAATCTTTTTCACTTCACATGGTGTGAATGTCTGTCTGAGTCATTGTGTACACATCTACCTCACACCTTTTAATGACTAGAGAGAGTTCCACAATAGAATGTGCCAAAGTTTATTTAACCAATCCCTTGTGTGTACAGTTAGGATGTTTCCAGGTTTGGGTTTTTGCTCCATGTTTTTTTGGTATTACAAAATTCCCATGGTCATCTATTCAGCAAGTATTTATGAAGTACCTTCCATGTGCCTAGCTCTGTTCTTGGAGCTAGGAATCAACTAGTCAGACATGATGCCTTTCTTCCTGAAACTTATATTCTAGCCCAGCACAACTTTCTGTGATGATTGAAATGTTCCATTCATGAACTGTACGTGCCAGTGGCCACCAGTCGTATCTGACCATGGAGCACTTGAAATGTGGCTAGTATGATTGAGGACCTTCATTTTAAAGCTCATTTAGTTTAAGTTGAGAATTCTTTGGCAGTTCAGTGGTTGGGACTCTGTGCTTCTACTACAGAAGGAATGGGTTCGATCCCTGGTTGGGGAATTAAAATCCTGCCTGCAGCATGGCTCAGCCAAAAAAAAAAAAAAAAAGATTTCATTTAGTTTAAACTAATTTAAGCTTCAATAGACACATGACTGGTTACAGTGTCAGACAGTGCCTCTCTCGATAGCTATCTATTTGCAGACAATGGTCTATGTGCTAAAGAAAACAAATAGGACTGGGTAGTGTCATGGGCTCTGGAAGGGTGTATTTCACACTTGTAATTATTTTTTAATCTCCTTTTAATTGAGGTGCAACTTACATTCAGTAAAGTGCATGCTTCTTAAATTCATAACTCTATTAAAAAAAAATCTTTAGTACACCTGTGCAGCCACCACACAGAGCAGGGTATAGACCCTTCCTTGCCCCTGAGGGGGTGCATTGTAGTTGGTATAAGGGAGGTCCCCCTTGGGCAAGTGGAGACCCTGGTGATGAACAGCAGCTGGCTGTGGGAAGGTCAGATGGCAGACTTCAGATGCGAACGCGCCTGCTCGTACCCTGCAGCAGGGAGGGGTGCCGTTCAGAACTCCCCTCTGGGCAACTTATCTTGGTACCACTTATGGACAGTAGCTTCCCATGCATCCCTAGCATCTTGCCTAATTCAAATTCTGTGCTGAAGTCAGGAAAAATCCAGAGAGGCATGGGCTGCAAATTGCCACGAGAAATTCAGCGAGGTATAAGTATTATTCAGTGCTGTAAGGACCCACTTAACTAGCACAGATGGGAGAAGTAAAATTTCCCTGACAGACACCTATTGATCAGTCAAGGGAATGACTGTTTGATTGATTTTTTTTTTCTCTACTCTTCCTTAGAAGTTTGTCCTTCACAGACGGAGCGTTCCCACAGAGGGTGAACACTGTAAAATAAGAATTGTTCAGGGGTTTTCAAGATACTCGATGACTGAGTGGTGACAAAGATGGTTTAGTTTGAATATTCTCCTGGCTGTCAGCTTCTCAGCATGAAAGACACCTGGAGACGGTGTTTTGAAATGACTTTGGAGAGGGTGAGTTGGAGCTTTGTGTAATTAAAATTTCCGGGGTTGGCTGAACTGTTCTGGATTGCCAAATGCTGACCGACAAAGGGGAAGATATTTTCATGCTTGTCCCAGCAGCCTCTCCTCTCCTTTTTATTCCTGGTATCCCTGACTTGCTCCTTGCCTCAGCATCACCGGACCTTGCCCCAACGCGCATCCGCTAAGTCCGCTGCTTTCTCCTCCTGTCCTCCGCAGGCTGACTCCTGTGCATGGTATATCTGGCTACTGTCTCTTCTGTCTGGCCTCACTGGCACCACTCTCGGGTCTAGGAATTCTTGCTTGGCTAGTGGCATAGCCTCGTGGGTGGCTCTCTTGTTTCCATGTCTCCTCCACTCCTGGCCAGATTCCTCTTCTTTAGAGTCTTTCTGAAGGGTTGTCTTTCTATTTAGAGATTTCCTGCTGTGTCCTCGGGCTTCCCTGTTGGCTCAGATGGTAAAGAATCTGCCTGCAATGCAGGAAATCCAGGTTCAATCCCTGGGTCAGGAAGGAAGATCCCCTGGAGAACGGAATGGCTATCCACTCCAGTATTCTTGCCTGGAGAATCCCATGGCCAGGAGCCTGGCAGGCCACAGTCCATAGGCTTGCAAAGAGTCAGACACAACTGAGCGACTTTGACGTTTTCTGCTGTGTCCTCACCCTCCCCAGCCCTGGCACTTTACACTGTGCCCAACTTCTAGGGTATAATGGGTAAAAGCTCAAATCTTGTAGGAGTCTTGTAGACCTCAGCTTCAACCCTGAAAAAGTTCTGTAATGTCCCTGAGCTGTACTTTTTCTCCCAGTGCTTTCTATTCATAGCTTATAAGATGCTTAGCACTGTTCCTGGAACATGGTAAATAATCAGCAAATGAGAATTGCTGTGATGATTATAATCTCTCAGTCTCTTTTACCCAGATATTCTCTACCAAACTCTCTTTTCTGTTTCATGAACAACCCTCACATTTCCCCCATCTCTGAGCCTTTGCTTATGCATGTGACCACCTGTCTGCCTTGAGACCCCTCATCTGTCCTCCATGAAGAGTACATACCCCTCCTGTTTCTATTAATAATACTGTATTCAGGTACAGGTGGGATAGCATTTCATGACATTCTCCTCGTGGCCCAGATGTTTTCTCCGTATATCGCACCCTGTACCAGATTACTGGCTCATTGAGGAAGGAACTAATTTTGTCCATCTCTTCATCCCCTGGCACACAATAGGCACCAGGAAATGTTGGCTGAATGAATGAATAAATATTACTTGATGCTTTGGGATTTCTCTTTCTCTGTGGTCCTTAAGCTGAAGGTGACCTTCCAAAAGGACCGGTTTAATATGTTGTCCACTTAGAGAGAGAAGAGGGAGAAGTAGGATTCAAGGAGATGGTTAGGATTTCTCTGCAATGATTGAATACATTTGATTAGGGCGGCTAGATTGGGTCTGGTGAGTGGAATAGAAAGTAGGGATATTTTGAAGGAAAGAGCAGGAGAATTTGGGTTAGTGACTAGACTAGTTACTAGACTGACAGGTATAAATCTAAGATGTTGCCAAGTTTTTGGTACATCAGTGGCTGGAGAGGGCTTGCAGCCCTTTGGATGAAGCGAGTTGAAGTAATGATACCTTCTAATGCTTCTCAAGGCAAAGTGGTCTCTTATTTGGTTTGCATGAGTGGAAGCAGAACAGCTGTTATTTCTTTCAGGCAAAGAAGGAATCAAGACACATATTTTAAGATAATTTCCCCAAGTACACATGGTTTAGATTTAGTGATTCTTTCAGAAAGGATTAAGAAATAGCTGAAGATATGGGAAATAACTAATGTGTAGAACAACTGCTATGTGCCAGAGAGTGTCCTATGCACTCATCTGATCTCATTTAGATCTTGCCCATGCTCTTGTTGTAGGTATTACTAACCCCTTGCACAGATGCAAAGGCTATGATTTCTCCAAGTTTCCGCAACTTATTTTGTCTGCTAGACTCCTGCACTTCACTGTAGCTTCACCTCACCATTAGGATTAGATCTCTAAAATTTTTAAACTGGAATTTACTTTAAAAATGGTTTCTTCTAACTATTTAGTTAGCTTTAGTTGTATACCCGTATATACACGAAGCACGCAGCACACGTGTGAGTCATGCGTACTACATAGCAGGGTTGGCCTGTGTGGCACCTCATAGGTGTTTGTTCGTCTCAGTATTATGTCCACATCATTCCTCAGATCGGAGCTCCATGTCATGACCGTCCCCGCAGTCAGTCCCTGGCCTGGGTGAGGCTGAGCTGCTGTAGAGGAACTCTCCCACTAGTGATCTGAGCTCTGAGAGGCTGACGGTGCAGTCAGCGCTCTGGATGGATGGATGCTCACACTTCAGGTCAAGATGCAGCTCTAACCCCAGCTCCCCGAGCTCTTTCCAGACGAGCTGAGGTGCTTGCTTCTTGGCCTGGGCCCGTGGGCTGCTGCTGTCCCTTTGCAGCCCGCGGCAGCAGCAGTTACAAGTTGATCAGCCTCCTGACAGCCCTCTGCCTGCATGGTCCGCCTGTCTGCCTGGCATGAATGGAGGGGGTGTTAACCAAACGCTTGGGGGATGGACACTGAGGATTTACCATAGCACACTGCACATGTCATTGAGGGATGGAAAGAGACTGTAGCCGGATGCAACTCTATTCCATAAGTTTGGAGCTTCTGTTCAGGTGTAGGGGGAGAGAGGCCAGCAAAGGGGCCAGGGAATGCCCTGTTTTCATTTCAGTGTGGAGAAGATCAGACAGCATAGGCTCAGTCTCATTTATGCCTTCATTCTTCCTACATTTATTTATTAAGTCCCTACTGTATGCTGGCCAGCCACAGCATGAGGCTCTGGGGTCATAATGATGAGCTTAGAGACTGTCTCTCAGTACTTCCGTTGTCTTGAAGGAGTCAATCAGTTTAACCAGCAGGGACAGTGACATTAGATAAGTGTCTGTCTGGTTTGGAGGTTGGCAGGGGTGGGAAGGTGGGCAGAGAGTGCCTCCCTGGAGGAGGAGGAGCTTGAGCTCCGCCTATGAGAGGCTGAGTGAGCAGCTCACAGGGTGGACTGAACTGTGTCCCCTGCCCCAAATTCGTGTTTTGAAGTAGATCTCAGAATGTGACTGTGTTCAGAGATAGGCCCTTCAGGGAGATAATTAAGGTTAAATGAGGTCATGAGGGTGGAATGCTAAGCTGATGTGACTGGTATCCTTATGAGACGAGGAAGGGCCACCAAAGCTGTGTGTGTACAGGGGAAAGGCCGCTTGAGGACGGAGTGAGAAGGCGGCGTCTGCCAGCCAGGGAGGGAAGCCTCAGGAGAACGCACACCTGCTGACCCTTGGATTGTGGTCTTCGAGCCTCCAGACTGTGAGAAAGCAAATTTCTGCTGTTTAAGCCAGCTAGTCCATGGTATTTTGCTGTGGCGGCCCTAGCAGACACTAGCCCACAGAGAGAGACAGAGAGTTGGCTGAAGGCGTTTTACTTTAAACAGCCCAGACTGTAAGCTCCCTGAGGGCAGATGCTACTTCAGTTCCCCAGCATCCAACTCGGTGCCTGATGCCTGGCAGGTCTTCAGCAGGTATTTGTTGAGTGAGAAGATTCATGGATGCAAAGGATGAGGACAGAGAATGGAGAAACTGGACTTGCCATGTGGACAGTTGAGATGTTGTCCTGTTGGCCCCGAGAAATCACTGGGGGTGTCAGAAGGAGGGGATGACCAGAATGTGGTTCTGGGGAAGATTCGAGATAAACCGGGGTGGCTAGGAAGGGGTGAGAGTAGTAACACAGGAAACAGAGCCTGGCATCAAAGAGACCAGAGAGAGGACCGCATAGTGGTCGAGGCATTCATGATCTGCTTCTGTTCCAGGGCTAAGACAAAGGGAAAGCAGAAATGAGCAGATGCAAGAAATAGAAATCTGAGGAGCAGAAACTGGCCGGCAACTGGATACGGCTGACGCACGGGCCAGGTGGCATGAGTCCCAGGAGTCTCCAAGGTCCAGAACCTCCCCCTGTACCTATTAGAATGCGGTCTGATAGCCCTGGGGGCACGTTCGCTCCTGATTAATGTACCGGGGTGCGCCACGGTCTTCTGCCCTGGTCATAGCAGAGCAGACACTGTCTCCATTTGGTGGATGAGGTAAGTGAGGCATGGGCAGGCGAAGTGACTGGCCGCGTGTCACACACCTTGTCAGTAACTACATGGCGGTGAAGATCCCTACTCTCTTTATCCATCAGTTAGGATCACTTTCCAGGGAATAAAGCTGCCTTCCTCGATCAGCAGAAATAAATATTGGTATTTTGTTATTTTGGCTTTAGGGACCCTACTTTAAAGATACTGAAAAAGTTATTTTCAGTCCTAAAATGCTAGTCGCTCAGTTGTATCTGACTCTTTGAGGTCCCATGGACTGCTGCCCGCCAGGTTCCTCGGTCCATGGAATTTTCCTGGCAAGAATGCTAGAGTACTCCAGGGGATCTTCCTGACTCAGGGATCGAACCCAGTCTCTTGAGTCTCCTGCACTGGCGGGTGGAGTCTTTACCACTAGTGCCACCTGGGAAGCAGGCAGAAGTTGACCAATAATGTGGGCACCTCAGAGGTGGCCTTTCCCCATTTGTTTGAACGATATTCATAAATTACACAAGGACAGCTCTGCACTAAGTGAAATGAATTGACACTGGCCTTCCAGCTCTGTCCCAACTTGCTTCCAGGACCCAAACTACTGTCTCAGCACAAAAGAGGGCTGAAATTTAGTAAGTGGTAAGCAGTGCCACTCTCCAGCTGGCATCCTGTGTAGGGTTGGCATATTTGTTCAAGCCTTTTACTTACCTCGTCTCTTTAGACTCTAGCTTTTCCACTTGATCCGCACTGCTTCATCATTCATTCCTGTCTTGAACTGTGTAGAGTGTGGTTGTAGACTGGAGGAAGAGAGTGCCTGTGTCGTCTAGGCTATGTGGTGTCTGTTCAGAATGCAACTTTGGAACCTTATTGCTTTGGATAATTTATTTATCTTTTCTGGCCTCTGCTTCTTCATCTAGAAAATTAGGATGAATAATAAAACCTTTGGTGAGGATTATGAGATATAATATACTTGAAGTATTTAATCTAGTACTTAGTACACAGTTGAATATTAAATGTTATCTATTATAATTCTTACCTTATGTTTCCCTTCCCTGATTTGGCAAAATTCTCTAAGTAGCATATTTGGGGAATAAAATGGTATTGGAGTTGGGTGACTGCTGCTAATTTATGTGAGTTTCCTCTTCTGGTTAACTGAAGGTCATATATGATTATTTCTAATTTAAACTTTGTTACTGCAAGTCTTCCTCAAAGAATGTCTGCTTTTATGCTTTAGAAGCACAGTCAACGAAAACAGCCGTCTTCCTTCATGTAGCAATCTTCTAGGAACTTTGTTAACCTCATCATTCTGCACATGAATCGACAATTTACAGGACTCTATTATGTAATTGCTGCTGCTCAGATGGCTCAGTCCTGTCCAACTGTTTGTGACCCCATGAACTGTAGCCCACCAGGCTCCTCTGTCCATGGGATTCTCCAGTCAAGAATACGAGTAGGATGCCGTTTCCTTCTCCAGGGAATCTTCCTGACGCAGGGATCGAACCCATGTCTTTTATGTCTCCTGCTTTGGCAGGTGAATTCTTTACCACGAGTGCCACTTGGGAAGCCCCTGTTATATAGTAGATGAGGTTAAACCTTTTGTGTGATTCCAGCATCCCCTCCTACCACAAGTTGCATTTTTGCTTGAATATGTTTTATGAATTTCATTTATTACACTTGTAGCATCTCCTAAAACCGCAGTACCAGGGAAAAAAATCTGGTTACCTGGAGGTGAATTCCAATTAATCAATGCTTTCCAAATCTTGTCCTAGATGAGATTTACTTTGCTTCTAAAGCTTAGATCAGATTCCTCCATGTCTGCAGTTTGAATCAAAATACTGACATCTCTGACTCCTATCCTCAGGGCATTAATTTTTAATCTTCCTTCTCTTTGGGATAATTAGAAAGGGATGTGGGGGTTGGGGAGAGAAAAGAGAAGAGATGCGGTTGGCAGAGCAGGAGTGGATTTTTTTTTTTTTTTAATAATGCAGCCTTTTCTGGGAAGAGGGAACATCTGAAATCTTGCATCTGCATTCCCAGTTGGCTTAAGGAAGATAAAGCAAGGATTGGGATTGGGACTGTGGCTAATAGAGCCAGATCAGGGTGGTTCCTGATGTGGGAATGGGAGGTCATTTGGGGAAGGAGCCAGACTTGTGTAACTGTATGTGTCAGCGAGGAAGGTCGAGAAATCCACTTGGGTGTATGTGGGGATTTCTCTCTTGGCTGAGCTGAGTAAATACAGACAAGGTTACTTAAAGCCTTGTCTATTTCCTGCATCTGTGCTCCTTGGACCCCTGAGAATCACAGGGGGATGTGAAGGACAGGAGTCAGAACCTTGATTACAACTAGCAAGATCTTATGTCCTTCATCTCTTGTGAAGCTGACACAGAGGTACCAGTCTGGACACCTGGGAACAGAGTACCTTTTTGCTCACAATCCAAGCTTTTTGCTAGCTTCTTACATAGTTGAGTTAGGTTCCTTCAGCAATAACCCCTCCCTTCAAAAAGTGGATTATTGATGAGAGGCTCCCCCAGACTGCATGGTTCTGTTTAAAATATATTTCTCTCCTTTCCACTGATATCATTAAAAAACACAACAAGCAAAAGTCCTCAATGACATGGGCAAATCTTCATGGGAAAATGGCATGTTCTGAAAAGAACGAACAATTATTCTTGTTGTATCTTGTATATTTCCCTGTGGAACTTCCAATCAATAGCTGAAAGTCTCTTCACCAACCATTTGGCTTCTTGTTAATTTTGAGATTCCTAACTCATTCCACATTGTTTGGCACATAGTCAATGATCAGTGCGTATGTGTTGAATGAATGAATGAGAGTCAACATTCTGAATGGGTTGAGGGTTGAAAGAGAGACTTGGGTCTGTCCTCTGACTCTGAGCTACACTCTTGGTGGCATCGAGCAGTAGCATCTTAGAAAGGAAGATTTAATCGTCTTTGATTTTGTGATGGAAGAAAGAATGCCTGGGAGGACTGCTTAGAGCTGCACATCCTGCAGCTTGTACATTTTTGTATATGTGGGGTTTCTTAGCTTTGAAGACCCAGTTTTTTGTTTTTGTTTATTTTAAAATTCTAAATCTATTATTTCCTACCTGCCCTGGCTGAGATGTGCCTTTTTCCTATGAGTTTCCGTGGATCTGTGCTGATGGGTAACCTGGAAGTTTCCTTCATTGATGTCTATCTGAGCTGGTTATTTAAAGATGAGACAGTAGCTGAGATGTACCCAAAAGGGGATGTACTGAATAAATCAGTGCAAAATGTGCCCTTACGTGTTGTAGCACAACGGGAGAAATGATGAGGGCATGAAGGAGGAGTCAAGGAAAGACAGTGTCCTGTCAGAGCCCACGAAGTGTTCCGCAATGGAGATAAATGATGTAGCCGTTGACTGGAAATGGGAGAAGCTTCCTTTTAATCTATTTCTTAAGTTTATTTTTAATTGGAGGACAATTGCTTTACAATATTGTATTGGTTTCTGCCATACAACAATGTGAATCAGCTGCAAGTATATATACGTCCCCTCCCTCCCCCTCCCCTTCCCCACCCCACCCCTCGAGGCTGTCACAGGGTACCGCCTTGAGCTCTCTGTGTTACACAGCAGCTTCCCACTAGCTATCTGTTTTACACATGGTTATGTCTATGTTTCAATGCTATTCTTTTGGTTCATCCCACCCTCTGCTTCCCGCCCTGTGT
>SJXQ01004942.1:211375-239868 GCA_006408695.1 Aepyceros melampus | reverse complement strand
CCTGTGTACACGTCTGCTTCCAGTGTCTGCATCTGAGAGAAGCTTCTTAATGTCTCTGAGCTTCCCTTCCTCATCTATAAAATGTGGTTACTGGTTATTTACATCTTGTAGAGTTCTATTAAGGGAGATAATGTATGTCAAGTACTTAGCGCAATACTTGGTGTACTGAATTGGTGTTGATCAAAAGTGAGCTTTCCTTTACCTGTCTCTGAGCTCACGTTAAGCCATGAGAAACTGCACTTTGTTGTTGAGGTATTAGTGGGTCTGCTTTGGGACCACTCTCCCTTATCTACAGAAGCGTGAGGAAAAGTCACACCGTGGAGAGGGCTTGGGTGACAACCCCAGTTCATCGCCTGGTGTGGCAGCTGTGACTGGGAGAGTCCTGTCCTTCCTTGGGCCTCAGCTCCTGCTGGATTTGTACGAAGTTCTTCGACTCCTTGGTCTGGCCTTTTGCTAGTATTTGGCCATTACAGTGGCTATAGGAGGGGATCTTCTCGTTGGAAGGCTATGCAGAGTTCCCAGCTGTAAAGCATCTTCGTCCCTGGCAGCCTTCCATCATCCAGGGGCCGCTGCACCAGGCCCAGGGAGTGAACTCACTGTGCCGATTGAAATCAAGGGCGCTTGGAAACAGGAGCCCCGGGTGCGTCTGTGCTCTTCTCTTGTGGCCTTCAGTCACATGGCAGGGCCCGGGCAGGACTGTGAGGAGGAAAACGGCAAATAGCAGTTTGCATTACTAGAACAACATGAAGCCCTTTCCTACAATAATTGAAAAAAATCTAATTTCTGCCCATGTCCCTGGAGTATCTTCTATACAGATTCCTGTGGAGTCCCCAAATCTTATTATCAATACAGCTGAGGAGGCAGAAGGGATTTGCCTGCTGGAGTACGGTCGAGAGGAGAATCCCTAGACCTCCGCAGTGGTGCCTGGAGATCTTAGATCTCAGTGAATTTAAGCGGGATGCAGCAGAGGTAATGGGGAAAGTCACGGAGAGGGCAGGGCGGATGCCTGGCATGGAGGTGGCTGGAGGGTGGAGAAGGGACTGCTGGGATCTGGTGGTGCTGAGATCTTAGTAGCTTGTCATCTTAGGCAGCACTGTTCCCACTTTACAGATAGGGAAATAAAGGCTCGGAGAAGTTACTAGCTTTCCCGTGGTTCTCACAGCTGGAAACAGTAGCCCCTCAATCTTGAAGCCAACTCTGCATGACTCCAAAGCCTAAGCCCTTTTTCATCAGGTACCGTTATCAGACTCTGATATACCACTGGCTCGATTTCTGCTATATTATTATTATTGATCCATATCTGTTTTAAAATTGACTCACTTAAAAAAGATTAGCCTTGTCACAAGAATATTATCAACGAAATTCCAGGTTTGACGTGCTACTTATTTTTCTTTCTGATTACTCATTAAAATAAAATCATGGGTATAAAGCTTTAAAAAATTTTATTGATGTACTATAAAATATACCTGTGGGATATACAGGCCTCAGTTTGGAAACACTTCTCTGTGCATCAGTAACTATGACAACAACAATAACATTGACTAATTACCGAATATTTACCATATGCCAAGCCCTCTACAAAGCAATATAGTAGGTAGAACCTGGGCTCAGTAGTCAAACCTGGTTTTAAAACTGTAATCTGCCACTTCCTTGATGTGTGACCTTCAGCAACTTGTTATCTTCCCTGTGCCTTGGTTTCCTCATCTATAAAATGGGAATAATAATAATAACATTTATCTTCTAGAACATTAAACACTGAACATTAGACAAGTGAGTAACACTTAGATAAGTGCCTTGAGATATTAAGTGCTATGTTAAGTATTAGCTATTATTCATTCATTCACTCATTTGATGATTAATTATTGTTTAAGCATGTTCTGTATACTGGACATCATCCTATAATCTTTACAATAGTCTGATGTTGGTATTAGCTACATTTTATAGATAAAAATGCTTAGGTTGAGCAGTTTCACCAAAGTTCCCAGCCTAAAATGTGATGAAACGGAAATTCAAATCCAGGTATGTCTGAAGCCTGACTGCTATAATTTCACAGAACACTTCTGAACACAAAATGTGTGTATTCCATGTGTTTGTGTTCTCCACAGAGACCAATTTTTCAACAGCAGCTGGGTGTCCTACAATGCAGTTCAATTAGATTCTGACACTATCTACCTGGAGTGTCAGACCCCACAAGCTAAGGACTCAGTCCCATAAACCTGCCCCCCGTTCAGATGCCAAGTGCAAGTCCAGGCCACCTGTACTTCTGACCCACTACCTGCTCCTTGGGGTTTGCTAGAATGGAAGCTAAGAAAAGAATTTACTTAGTATTACTGGTTTACTATAAAGGATGCAACAACCAGATGGAAGAGGTCCATATGGCACAGTATGAAGGGCACGTGGAGCTTCTTTGCCCTCTCTGGGCATGCCACTCTCCTGGCACCTCAATGTGTTTGCCAACTCTGAATCTCCCTGTACCCCTTAACTTAAGAGTCTTTAGCGGAAGATCCATTATGTGGGCTTGATTGATTAGATCTTTGGCCATTGGTGATTAAGTCAATTTCCAAACCCTCTCCCCTCCTTGGAGGTCAGAGGATGTGGGTAGTGGGCTGAAAGTTCCAATCCTCTAATCAGGATCTGTTCCTCTGGCAACCAGCCCCCATCCTAAAGCCCCCATTGAGAGTCATCTCATTAGCATAAACTCTGGAAAAACAGAAGACCTGGCTCTCCTCTCACCCCTATCACTCAGGAAATTCCAAGGATTTTAGAAGCTCTGTGCCAGAACTGGAGATGAAGACTAAATATGTATTTGTTAATATGTCACAGTATCATAGAATCCAGAGTCAGTTCTCTTATCTACTCTGCCATTACTGCCTCCCCATGAAAGGAAGACTCACTTCCTGACAGAGGGATGCCCACTCACTTATTTCTCAGACATGTGGTCAGACTTTATCCTCTTGGGCCAACGGAACCTCCTCAGCTGGTTTTTGGAAAGCAGCCAACATCGCCCTGTATGTCCATCTTCCAACTTTGGAAGACAGTCAACTTTGACTCTAGTTATGTGGGATGGTCTTCAGCTCCTGTTAACCTGTTGTGGCATCTCTGTGTCCCCTACAGTGTCGGTCCAGAGCCCCAGAGTTCCTGCAGACAGTGGGCATTCAGCACATGTTAGAATGTGGGATTGCAAGGCAGCAGGCACAGGGACCTGGAGCTGACAGATGCCACCGTAGCAGCAGCAGCAATAGCATTTGTACACAAGCATCTTGTTTTGCAAGGTGCTTGCAAAACAAGCAGGAGTCAAGGACCTGTCTCCCATCATATAAAATAATGGTGGTTTGCGTTCTAGATGTCTTTGTGGAGTGCCTTTCCTTAGAGAACTTTAACAAATGATGATTGCTTGTTACTGTTTGTGAATTTGTTCACTAGGCAAAACTTGGTTTTCCCACACGATATTTTGACTTTCGTCATTTTCTACCTTCCATAGGAAGATCTCTGGGCCAATGTTATCGTTAAGGGCAGCTGAGCTTCATTCTGAGGGCACCTCTCCCTCTTTGGACAAGGATAAGCTAGAAATAATGATCCTATCTGCTGTACTTTTGCAGGTGTGTTGAGAGCCCAAGTTGCATGTATATTGGATGAGAGGATGGGGAGATGATGGCTTGTGTCTGGGCCATCTCAGGCAGGACTAGCTGCTCTCCCAGAAACTAGCAATGTCTGTCCATCTTCACCTTATTCTCCCCTTTCCTTCAACCAGCCAGCCTGGACCACTCTTCAAGATCGATTCTTCCATTCCTATCCAGTTGAACCTTCCCTATCTCTTCTCTCTTCCTCCTATTTCTCTGATTATTTTAAACTCTTTCTCTCTATTTCCTGCCTTGTACATTATAATTTTCATTGAATCACATATGAGTGAAGAGCATGAGCTGTGGAGTTGAAGGATGAAGCTCCCAGCTCTGTGACTTTCAGGAAACCCCTTCCCCTCTCTGTGCCCCTGTTCCCTTCATTGCTCAAAGGGGGAAACAGTAGCTGCTCTATCCTGGTTGTCTTATGAGGATTAAATGAGATATAATACAAGTACCTAGTAGATGGTAAAAGTGTTAGTCACTCAGTCATGTCTGACTCTTTGTGACCCCATGGACTGTAGCCCACCAGGCTCCTCTGGCCATGGAATCCTCTAGGAAAGAATACTGCAGTGGGTTGCCATTTCCTTCTCCAAGTGGATGGTAACTATTCCGTAAATACTGTCAGAGAGCAAGGCTAGGGACAGCAATGGTGCTGTGTTCCTAATTAGAGTGTAAAATGCTGGAGGCCGGAGACTGAGTCTCAAGTTTGTTTTTTATCCTGCAGCATGGATCGTGGTGCTACAGTCATAGAAGCGCTCCACAGAGGATTTAAGGAGGGTTCGTGCCTTCTCCTCTGTCTGCTTTATTAGAATTACATTTAAGTAACCTTAGTGTTTGGCTGGTCCTTAGACCCATTTTATAGAGTGTGTGTCAGTGATTACATAAAGGGTTTTTTCATAACCGTTTATTTGCCTAAAGTGAAACTCCCTCAGTCAAACCTTGTCCTTCTGTGACTCCTGCTCTTGGCCGACTAATATGGTGAGGAGCGGAAGCCCCAGGGGAGAGCCACCCTCGCTCTTTTAGTGTGAAGTGAAAGCTGGTCTGACTCTAGAAACAGCCAGAGAGGAAGAATTAGGACGAGCTCTGAGAATGGGAAGTCCTGTGGGAGATGTCAGTAGCCAAAATTATCTCTCATTTCAGCAGCCGCTAAAAAGAACCCCACCTGGCCCCTTCCCCAGGGGGGTGACCTCTCCTCTGAGCCGGCAGGATGAGCCAGGCGGGGTCAGGAGCGGGCAGCCACCAGGGGTCAGGTTACCGGTGGGCATGACGTCAGGGCGGCTCCTCAGAGCCCCTGCTGGCCTGGTGGGGAGGGAGCAGCTGCGCCCAGCGTACCCTCCCCACCCTCAGAGCCAGGCTCTGGATGTCTGAGTCTGAAGCCCTGTGTGGACGGAGGGAGAGAGCCAGGGCTGCGCTTCCTGCTCAGTCCTCTGGGCACGGTCCCCTTTCTGCAGCTTTCCCTGCAAGGCCTATTTGCCGAGGAGGGGAGCCAGAGCCCCTAGGTGGGCAAGGATACAGGTGTTTGGGTTGAGAGAAGGCTCCACGTCCTCGGGCTGGGCCTGCTAGAGCTGCCACTGGTGGATGGGAAGCAGAGGGATGTCCTGGGAAGAACTGGGTCTGCAATCAACTCCCAGAGGAAATCTTGTTTCCAGCCCTTACGACAGGACCACTGGAAAATTGCTTCTCCCCTCTGACTGTCTGTACAACGGGAAGGATAACGCTTTTCAAGAATATTTTCCCTCTTTGGAAAAGAGAACATTGAGACTGCAGGTGTGTAGTGAGAACTTGATATATGGCAGCTCTCTGCTACCTTCCTCCCCAGCCCACCACTCCCAAATATTAGACAGCTAGCTAGATTGTCATAGCTGCCCCGTAGTTGCTGCTAGAATGCTCCAGTGATGACTCAGGTCAGCTCTTCACTTTTTGTGTGGATGGGGCCCCATCTAGATAGAGCAGATTTTTTAATATCTGGATTGATCCTCCCTTTGATACCCGAGTCTTTAAATCTAGAATCATCATGGTTCAGACAAGGAGACTGAGGCCCAGAGCTATCAGACCCAGAGAGGCAGAACCAGGCCCCGGCCCTCAGCTGAGGTTGTACAACGCTGTTTTGTTATCTCCTGCCCTTCGGGGTCTTCTCATAGCCTCTGAGCATTCGCTGGCACTCTTTCCTCTGCCAAGAACAATGGCTGCATTGACTGTGCTGAACTGTTTGTCTTCCTTGAAGATTCAGGTCAAACGTCACTTCCTCTGAGAAGTTTTCCCTCAGCCCCACCTCCTGGCTGGTATGGGGACCCCTCCCCTGTGCTTTCAGAGCCCCTGGAGCAGACCTCTGAGGTCTCTCAGAGGTCTCTCAATGGGCTTCTCATGCTCCACTGTGGAGTATGATGTCCTATCTCTCTCCCCTGCGTGACAACGAGCTTTTCAAAGATATAGGTCAGGTCTCCCTCGTTCTTGTATTTCTGCTGTTATATCAGTTACCCTGTAGGTGCTCTGAGATGACCTCTTTGTGCCAGAATGAATGGGTGAATGAACAGTTAGCAAGGAGACAGAGAGGTGCCCATGGCTATAGAATTTCCATAAAGGTTCCCACTGGCTCTGTTACACAAGATGGAAGACCTCCAGTCCTTTTCCAGGTGGAGACTTCTCTGGGATGGTCTCCTTCCCAGTGGCCTAAGTGCAGCCACCCATTACCTGAGCTGTATGTCCATCCTTGCGGGTCCCAAGGCCCAGAAACTCTCCCAAAATGAGGCCCAGAGAAGCTGCTATTTAGGGTCTTTCTTTCAGACAGCCCCTGCAGCTTTCTTGTGACTGTCCTTGGCTGACATCTTCACAGAGGCTGAGTTCCCAGAAGATGTATTAATGGAGATATCACTATATTGCCCTCCAGAGCTTAGTGTAAATAACCCTGGCATGCATTCATTCATTCACTCACACATTCATTCAATGCTTTCCTCCTTCCGTTAGGGCGAATAGTCATAAAGTGACTGCATATGACTTTATCACTCACCCAGCTCCAATGTCACTCAGAGCAGTCAATTAGATTTTTCCCAAAGGCCAGATTTGGGGGTCAGGAGGGCAGGCTGATGGAGCATTGACAAGTACTCTGATGTCAGCTTTAAAATATGCAATAGACTCCTGAGGTCATACGCCCCCTCCCCCACTTATACACATGTCCCCAGAATCATCCAGTAGCAGATTTGGAGATACATCTGCTCTCTTCTCTTCCCCAGGGCAAGGAACAGCCCGCTAGACCCAGAGTCCCTGCAGGATCCGAAATCCTCAGTGGTGGCCGCACTGATTTTGCTCTCATGCAGGCACAGACAAGCAAACTTCTTTCTGGCCTCCCTGTATATCTCTGGGTGAAGTCAAGAAACCTGGGGGACATTGAATGGGACCAAGCACCCCCATGATTATCAGGAAGTGGACAGTGCATGTGTGTGACGGTCGGAAGAGTCATTTCACTATTTGAGTCTTCTTTTTCTCACCTGTATGAAGAGGCTGTAATCTCAGCCCTTTCTCTCTCATATGCTTGTTTGAGGATTAAATGAGGTCATGTTTGGGTAAATGAAAACAGCTAATAGCTAATTAATGTTCCTTGGGTATATCCCAGATACTTTTATAGTCTCCATTTTATAAATAAAGGACCCAGCGACTGGGGAAGTTAAGTGCTTTGCTAAATGTCACAGAGTAAATAAGTGAGTTCAGTTCAGTTGCTCAGTCCTGTCTGAGAGCCTGGTATTTGTCATCTGTCTGACCCCAGAGTCTAAGCTTTTCATCACCATACCATATACTGTTTCAGACTTGACCTGTGTGACATCAGACAAGTGACTTCCCTCTCTGGTCTTCTGCAGTACCATCTGAAAATGGGAGACTTGGCATGGATTAATGCTAAAGTCCCTTTCAGCTCGAAATTCCTGGTTGTATTTTAATAAAGGATACATACACCCACCGCCTGAGAGCACTTCCTTCCTCCAAGTTTGGTCTTCTTTGAACATGGGACAACTTGACCATTTGCAGCCTCTAGCTGAGAGAGCGTGCTGGAGGAGCAGGCAGATTGTCACGCACATCTAAATAGCAGAGCCGAGCCTGCCTAAGTGGGAAATGGATGTTGTAATACAAAGGCAGTTACCCGGGTCCTTGGAGGTTTCAGCAGGATGTAATTATGGTTCTTTAAAAAAAGGCTCGCATATGTTTTTGAGCAAACTTAACAGATGCCCGGATGTCATGTCTACTCTTTAGGGAGTCTAGGATGACTGATTTTCTACAGCAAGTTTGCGCAGCACATGGGAACAACCCATTGCAAATCAATTCCTAGGGTGCAACTTAATGAAAGCTTTCATTGGTGATTCAGATTAGTAATCTAGAAAACTTAATAGAAGGACCACAACTTCATCACTGCCTGATCTACTCTGTGTTTGATAAACTAGATGGATAGTCCTCTCTGAAGTTAGATCTTGATAGGATTCCTTTAAAAAGAAATCCTTAGCCATGCCTGTTTATAGGGATTGAGGGTTATAATGCTGTGTGCTTCATTTCTGGTTCATCATCCTTTACAAGTTCCGTGACTTCCTTAGAGATTTTCTTTGAGCTGTGCACTATAGGGAGACCTCCTGGATGGTTTGCTACTACTTTGTTGTAAAATTAAATGCACATTGATGGTCCAGTTAAGGCAGTTTGGGTGCCATTTCTGTACCCCAGCACACTCTATCTGGAAAAGTCTCTTGGAAACACATGTCCTCCTGAGGCTGTTGAGAATATTGAGCAACTGCATAAGGAAATTGAAAGATAAAAAGCCTAGTTTCCTTTGGTGGGCACCTTGACATTTCTTTTCTTGCTGGAGCTCTAAGCCGTCTGATACATTTCCACCTGAATCTTCCACACCAAGTGATTCTTGTTCCTAAGACCTGGTTGTAGGCTTCTGGATTCAGTTCTCTGTACTGGCTGCCTCAGGGCCAAGAAGTCTTCCTCTTAATAACAGTTGAAGACAGTTGAAGATGGAAGCCTTGCACATGTCTGGTTTGGGCAGAATGTCAGCCTTTCAGTTGCCTCCAACTATTCATAACCCTCCATAATTTCATAGCCATCGATTTCTGCTCCTCCCTTGCACACTCTCATTGGCCTGTTGCCCATATCCCGTAATTGTGCCAGTCACCCCCATGACCTTTCCTTTGCTGAGTCTGATTAGTAATGTACTCAACACATTTCCCTGTTGCATCAAATACCAATTTGGCCTGAATGGGTGAAAGAATGGCTAATGAGGAGATGGTTAAGTCTTATTGGAGAAACCTTTGCACTGAGCTGGTGTTGGGAGGTGGGGGAAGAAGGGAAGATGCCTTGTAACATTTTGCTCAGCATGTTTTTCTCAAACTCTGCAGCAGAGTCTGATTCTAATTACCCAGATGCATCAGTTTCGTGTGCAGGAGAGGGTGTGTCACCTGATATTGGGGGACTCTGAGCAGTAAAAGGCCTCATATGACACAGCTTTGTGGCAGGTGTTTGCACACTCCTAAAATGTTTCTGCTAAATATTTTGGACTGAGAGGAGAGTAATTACAACATGGAGTAGAATACTTATTTAGCAGGAGGGAGGGAGGAGTCTCATCTTTCTGCAACTTTCTTTGTGTCCTGAAATGGCCTGGGTGTGTGCTCAGTTAGAGGATGGACTTGGGTAACCGCTGAAGGAGAGCATGGTGCCCGCGCTCCTGGCTCCCCACCACGGACAGATACAGCACTTGCAGTTGCTTCAAAGGCCAGGTTTGCCGACAGTTAATGTTAAGGGGACCTGCACCAGCGATGTGGCTTCCAAGCTGTATGACAGCAGACAGCTGGGCTTTCCAGCACTAAGTTTTGGGAAGATTCCATGATTCTCTGGGAAGAGGCATCTCCTTGAGATGCCAGTAGCCTCATAGAACATCTCAAGGTAGGTGTTCCTTGAGACCATCTATTTCATGCCCCTATTTTACAGATGGAAAAACTTGGGCATCACAAGTAGACAGTTAACCTCTATAAGTCTTGCCATCAATGGGAAAGAATTGCAGAAAGGTGAAAGCAGCTGCATCAACCAAGTTTTATTAAACATCTATCATGTCCTATTCTGTATTATTCTGTACTGAAACTTCTACATGCGTTTCACTTAATCTTCAGAAAAACCCTGACAGGAAGGTACTGTTCATTATCTCTGTGACTTTTAGAGGAGCCAGCACTCAAATCCTCACCATCTGACGTCAGTCTGCTTTGTGAACCACTTGCGTTCTCCCAACTTCTGATTGAGTGTAATTTACCATGATCCTAGAAGGAGGTTGGTATGGTTAGGTGAGGTAATTGAAGGATAGGGCGCTTAATAGTAACTTGTCTAGTGTTGGATGTGTGTGTTAGTCACTCACTCATGTCCGACTCTTTGTGACCCATGGACTCTAGCCCCCTAGGCTCCTTTGTCCATGGGATTCTCCAGGCAAGAATACTGGAGTGGGTTGCCATTTCCTTCTCCAGGGGATTTTCGTGACCCAGGGATTGAACCCGGGTCTCTTGCATTGCAGGCAGATTCTTTACCATCTGAGCTATAGGGAAGTAGTGATGGATATCAGGATTTAAATGAAAGCTTGAAATTCGACTGTCTTAATTCTACTTTGTGAGGCCTGATGTCTCAGAATCCTATCCACACCCCTTTCTGCATCTCATTTAACCCTATTAATGCTGTAGGCAACATTTGAGAAACCTGGATACAATTCTAACTCTGCTACTAAATATACTGTGCATTCTTTGGCCAATCACGTCTGTGTGCCTCAGTTTCCTTATTGGTTAAAGAGGATTGTTGTTGTTCAATCACTGAGTTGTGTTCAACTCTTTACGACCCCATGAACTGCAGCATGTCAGGCTTCCCTGTCCTTCACCATCTCCCGGAATTTGCTCAATCTCATGTCCATTGAGTTGGTGATGCCTTTCAACCAAAAAAGGGCTGGCATCCTTGTTGATGCTACAGGGTCTTGTGACACAGTAAATGTGCATGTTCTTTAGTCGTGGAAAAGGCTGAACAGGGGATTATTCCGGTTCTTTCCATGAAGTCCCTTTATCCATTGAGGTCTGGAAGCTTTCTCTGTTTGCTTCATCCCTTCCGATCGCCACTGGAGGGTCCACATTTGTTGTGAGTTAGATGACAGCTGGGTTTGTATTTGATTTGGATGAAGTGTGGCCTGGGTATTAAATGGCTGTCAGCAAGACCTCTCTTCTGGCTGGCTCGGGAAACAACAGAGCTGAGTTGATGGTGCTTCCTCCAGATGTCTGGGGGCGCCTGCAGAAGGGAGCTGTGGGACCTCCAGCACGGGGTCCCCATGCCATCGTGCTTGAAGCGGATAGAAAATATTGGTTCCAAACGGAAGCAGGATGAGCCCTGCTTCAGCATCCAGTCCCACTTGTGTGAGATGGCAGAGGAGATCAGGTGTGAGAGGTTTGGGTAATAAGTGATGCTGAGAAATGGCTGCAGAAGCCAGATTTCAGGGCCTTCTGGCCTCATCAGCCATGGATTCTAATCATTTCACAGCATTTGGCCATTTGGGCTGTGGGGGTTTCTAGGAAAAATTCATTTTAACCTTAACCAGTCTTATTGTGTTCTTTTTTTATAGGGATGGGAATAGTGTTCCTTTTTCCAGTCCACACTGATTTCTTCCTTATTTGAAATCCTGAAGTACTTAATTCTCTCTGAAACCAAGGGGAAGCAAACAACATTTTGGAGAGCCATCCCTGATGGACTTTATACTGAGACTTTTATACATATTACCCCATATCATTCCTAAAAAACAGATCCTTCTCTTCTTGCAAGGCTTTTGCTCTCTTGCTTTTTCTCCTATATAAATGATTTTGTCTGTTTAATCTGCTGGCTCTTCTGAATGTCAAGTACCTGGGCTCAATCCTTTGTCCTTTTTTCTCTTTTCTAGGCCTTCACAGGGGGTCTTATCCAGCCTTTGGTTTACTTTCCATCTCTGTGCTGCTAACTCCCACGTTTCTGTCTTTAGGTCCAACTGTGCACCTGCGCTCCAGACTCATACAGCCTGCTTGGACATCTCCCAGGAAGGCCGCCTCTCCTCCTTTTATCCCCCCCTCCTTTTATCTCCCCTTTAGCCTCAATGAGCTTCAGGCTGTTCCCTGAACCTGTCAGCGTATCCTCACCTCAGAGTATTTGCACCTACTGCTCCCTCTGCCTGAAAGAGGGTTCCCCTGATATTCACTTGGCTGCTTCACTCCTCATCAGGGCTCTTTCTCTGACCACATCATCTAAACTAGCCCCCCCTCCCGCTCTCTCTGCCCTTACCCTGCTGTTTTGGTCACAGCACTTACCCTACCTGAAACAACAGCGTACCCTTGGTTACACTGTTGTTTATTGTTTGTCCCTTCTCCTGAGTTTTAAAATCTACAGTCGTAAATGCGTTTTCACGGTCATTGATGTAGCACCAGCATCAAGGATGTGGCTGCGAGTGGCTGGAGCCCAGTGAATGCTGAATGGAAGGATACATTGAGTGGTAGGTATTATTTCTCCCGTTTTTTAGGGGAGGAAGTAGAGGCTAAAATGCCCCATATCACAGGCTTTTCTTCCCCCTCAGAAAAGGTGTGATAACTTTAATCAAGATCACTTACATGAAAGCAATGCATTCTTTTGACAGAAATTTATAAAACTTAAAACAAGGATAGTGTTTTCTGAGTTTCTGTCTTGGATAATAAAACTAAGTATGTGCATTTCACAGCAATTCTGAACATGTATTATAACACTACTTCACTACATGTATGACTGGTCTGCTCCCCTCCACCCCAAATACATGCTTTTCTGACTTCACACCTAACCTTGCTGTCTTGATATTTATTATATTTAACAGTAACTTGACACCATAGCTCCCTGTCAGTTCCAGTAGATGACTATGTGCAGATCAAAATACTCAGTGCATCCAAGGAGAATGTTTCTTCAAAGATTAAAATAATTGTCTGTTTTAAAGAACCCCTTATCACCGTCCTCACTAAAGGCTCTCTGTGGTGTCTGGTGCGGGGCGATGGGTGAGCTGCCATCTACTGCTGGCCACAGGGCACCACGGTGCGTTCTCCAGGGACGCACGGTTGGGAAAGCCTGTCACTCTTGTGCTTTATCTGAAGTCAGGTGTTTTGAGCCTTTACATTGCAGTCGTCTGGTGGATTTTACATAGCCATTTCTTCATCTGCAAAACAGGAAGAGACACCAAGATAATCCAACCAGAAGCTGTTGAGCTAGATCAGCTCCTTACTTTTTTTTTTAATTAATTTTTATTTTTTAGTTTGTTTTGCTTTACAATACTGTATTCGTTTTGCTATATGTTGACATGAATCAGCCACGTAATGTACATGAACTCCCAGTCCCAACCCCCCCTCCCCGCTCCTGCCCCACACCATCTCTCTGGATTATCCCCGTGCATCAGTCCCAAGCATCCTGCATCCTGCATCGAACCTAGACCGGCGATTCGTTTCACTTATGATATCATACATGTTACATTGCCACTCTCCTAAATCATCCCACCCTCTCCCTCTCCCATAGAGTCCAAAAGGCTGTTCTATACATCTGTGTCTCTTTTGCTGTCTCGCGTACAGGTTTATCATTACCATCTTTCTAAATTCCATATATATGTGTAAGTATACTGTATTGGTGTTTTCTTCTGGGTTACTTCACTCTGTATAATCGGCTCCAGCGTCAGAATGGCTGCGATCCAAAAGTCAACAAGCAATAAATGCTGGAGAGGGTGTGGAGAAAAGGGAACTCTCTTACACTGTTGGTGGGAATGCAAATAACTACAGCCACTATGGAGAACAGTGTGGAGATTCCTTAAAAAATTGCAAATAGGACTGCCTTATGACCCAGCAATCCCACTGCTGGGCATACATACCGAGGACACCAGAATTGAAAGAGACACGTGTACCCCAATGTTCATCACAGCACTGTTTATAATGTCCTGGCTATTAAGCCAGGACATGGAAGCAACCTAGATGTCCTTCAGCAGATGAATGGATAAGAAAGCTGTGGTACATATACACAATGGAGTATTACTCAGCCATTAAAAAGAATACATTTGAATCAGTTCTAATGAGGTGGATGCAGCTCCTTACTTTTTGAAAAAATATTTTCTCTTTTTGATTTTAAGAAGCCTTAACTCTGGAAGTATTATGAATCCAGCACAGTTCAGAATCTGGACATTCAGGAGGCATAACCCTTCTTCTACCTTGTTCCCCGACTGTTTTGCCCACCCAGCAGTTTGGTACCCATCCATTCAATTCCCCCACAAGGCTTTTTCTTCTCTGTGGATCTGATGCCTGTCCCTGTCTCTTTATTAGAACTGTGCTCCACCCTCCTTGATTGGCATTCCTTTAGGCACACAAAGATCGACTTTGATTGTATCTGTCCCTTCTGGTCAGAGGCTGCCTGCCCCACTTGCTCTGCCTCAAGGCCAGGACTTGGACCCTGATGTCCTCCTCTCTAGCCACACTGAAATTTTCTCCTGGACAATAACACTTTGCTCTACTTCTAGGTTCCTTCCAAATCCTAGCCCAATCCTCACCACCTGGAGCTACTCCATAGAGACTCGTTTGTCCAACTTCTTGGTTTATGGCAGCCTGTTGTTCTCTCCATGATCCTCTCAAGGGAGGAGCTATTATTCCATACCTCTGGGTAGACTCTTTCTTCATGCAGTTATGGTGGGGCATGTCTGCAGGAGCTCTGCTTCCCCACTGCAGTCACTCAAAGTCCAGTGTATCTGACTTCATCGCAGAGGAGGGCCAGACACAGATCAGGCAACGAGAGATTGCTCATGGAGAAAGCAGGGCAGGGCCTTGGTGCTCCCTTCCCTCCTATTCCAGCAAAATTCTTCCTGGGGTTGTTTGTTTCCTAGTGCTTGAGTTTTAATATCTACCTCCTCCACATTTCAGCATCTACCTCCTTCTAACCAAGTTCAGCTTTTGCTCTATATCACTCTGAATTTACTGTTCTCCCAGCCACTCCTTCCTATTAAATTAGATATTAGAACTGTCCATCAATTGGTGCTGTTCAGGAGTAGAGTTGTTTGTTTCTGTGTATGAATGCTATGGCTTGGGTGGACCTGGATTTTTCTGCAAAATTATAGCCAAGCCTTGTGCTTTCACCTGTTCAGGTGTTCAGATCCCATTGCTCTACCTCAGAAAACGCTAAACTCCCCTGGAAGGACTCAACAGAAGAATCCCATGTTATTATCCCTTGGCATTGCTATAGCTCTTTATGTCTTATCTTCTGGTGGTGACCCTGGGAGTGTGTGTGTTTATGATCATTTTATTAGCCTTTCCTCAAAAAATTCATTTTTATTAAAAACACAAATATCACTAGGAATTTCTTGATAGGTTGATTGAAGGGGATTTCAGGAAAAACGAGGCAAGAAGATTAAACATCTATAGTTTTAACCTGTTGCTTAAATGAATAACTATAATATAACCGTGGACTTTTTTCTTACAAGTAGCCTTTATCAGTTTTCCTTCAGATAAGATGTAATAGCCAAGAGCTTGCTGGTTTAAAGACAGGTCAAGGGAGAAAGGCAAGTTTGTGGAGATTACTTTAAGAAAAATCTCGTGTTTAGAAAAATCATGTTCTCTACTTCTGCAATTATTTCCTTCTCAAAAATTTCTTATTGGTGTGTTTCTGATGTGTCAATACATTCCTCTGTTTAAGCTAAGATCAATGGATTTTCTTCTGCTTGCTGTCCAAGCATCCTAGTTGTAAACAGAGGTAACATACAACATTGGGTAGTTGACAGAATGCCTTCAGGTTGATGGACATTTAAATCTCCTGACAGCCTTGACCTGAGTACATTTAGATTTCCCTACTACAGAAGAGAGAACTGAGGTTCTGTGGGACTGAGAGACTCATCCAAGGTCACATTGCCAATGAGTGGCAGAGCTGGACTCGAACTCAAGTCTTCCTGTTTCTATTTCAAGTTCCTTCAACAGTCTCACACCGCCTCTCAAAGAAACGGATTTGTTCATTCATTCAGTTATCTATTTATCCATCTATCCATCCAGCCATTCATCCATCCATCCCTATCCATATCCATCCATAACTATTCACTGAGAACCTATTATATACCAGATACTGTCTGGAACTCCCAGTTTGGTAGGGAAGACAGCGAACAGATAATTACGTTGGTGTGGCAGTTGCTCGGGCATTAGCACCGAGGGTCTGCAAAAACAAAGGAGGAACACCTGGCCTGGAGCAGTGGTCAGGGAAGGCTTCCTAGAGGGAGTGATGCTAAAGCTGCATTTTGATATGCATGTATATTAACAATCACTTGTTTCCCTGAGCGCTACCAGCCTCCAGTCCACCACTCACATCACTCTTCATTCGGCTCAGTTGTCAGGAGAGCAATGGGGTGGAGCTAGTTCAGCAAGGAAGAGCATTCCTACTGAGGGGACTTTGAGTGATAAGGGGTCTGGAGAAGGCTGGGAACACACAGGATGGGGAAAGTGCCCCAGAGAAGAACCAGAAGATCTGGTATGGAACCTGGGAAAACTCTTTTTTCCAGGCCTTGCTTTCTCATCAGTGATACAAAGGGACTGAATCTGAAAAAAGTTTAAAAGTGCTGATTGTATGGCCCTAAGCAAGCACAAGGACAGGGCAAATGAGAATGTTGCAGGGAGCACGGGAGGGCATCTTGCAAGCCTCCCGTAGCTCCAGACCTTTGTACTAGCTCTGCCTTCTGCCTGGAAGCTTTTGCCCATATTGTCCATCCGTTAACTTCAGCTCCTCTTTTGTCTCTTCTTCCTCTTCCCAGACAGATATAAGGGCCCTTCTTATCAAACACAGAGCCCTGGGCTATAACTGCTCCACTCCTTGGGTTTGGGTGTTTGTATTGGCCATGCATTCCTTGAGGGAGGGACTGTGACCTCGCATCTCTATGTTCCCAGACCATAAGCCCTGTGCCCGGCACGACACATATGTCAAAGAATGATGGAAGACGGTGGGCTTGGTTTGATCATGGCTCTTTGAGTTGGCTCATAGGTCTTCCAAAATTGACTTGGGTATTCAGAGTAAAGTACTTTCAGACCCATTCTACAGATGAGACTCTTTAGGCCCTGGGAGGTTAAAAGACATTGGGAAGGACAAGCCAGGTCTCCTCTCCCTAGGGTAATGGTTCTACTGTTTCCCCCAAGACTTCCAGGATTGGAATTTTATTTCTGTTCTTTGGGAAAATAGAAGAGACATTTTCACTGGTGTAAGTTAAAGGAGCTGGGAGTTGGGGTGTAACAGCCTAAGGAAAGGAGTGATATGAAGTATGTGAAGGTTCATTTGGGTAACAGCCTTTTGAATAGATTAAGACGGTGAGGCTTGGCGGAGGCAGGTGGAGGATCAGAGGAGACAGCATTTGACAAGGCGGAGCTGTCTGGGCCCTGAACAAACAGCTCATCTCTGGGGAGAGGAGAGAAGAGTTTCAGAGAGTGTGTGCATGAGGCAAGCTGCATGTGCAGTGAAGTGATGCATGTGGCAAACACACTTCTCCCCCTCTGCTGGGGCTGTCACCGCCCCGGCCCCTCTACACATGTCATTTATCTTTCCACTTCCAAGTTGCAGTGGACTCTTTCAGGCCATCTGAAAATGGAGGCTGGGCATTTTGGGGAGGGACCTGCTTCATTTTCACGTCTAACCTTCATCACTTTGGGATATTGTTCCTGTCTTCTTTGTTTCTCCCCCTAGAGTTTATTCCTTGGCAACACGCCTCTGGCTCGGTGGGGCCCTGATGCATCCTCCTGTGCTGCTGCTTGTCAAAACCCAACGAGAGGCACCTTATCAGTTCCCTGGCAGGCGCAGGGTGGTGGCGCCGCGTGCACGCACTGAATCTCTGATAGACGCCACTCGGAATCAGCATGCACTTTTAATAAAGAGCACCGTCTAGCTATTGGCTATGATAGGGCTGGTTGTAATAAAAGCATCTCTTTCCCATTGGCTTTTGAAATGGCAGATGGAGAGCTGGGTGGCGGTAAGGGAGGGAGTCGCTTACCGAGGAGGAGACAGTGTCTTTTATACAATAAGCCAAAACTCCAGGATAGGTTTGATGACACCTTCGATTGTGTTTTTCTGCTCTGAAGGGATGGATGATCAACACACACCTCCCAGATGCTGCTAAGGGGGTTCTGTCTTCTGATCAGCATCATCCTGACCAGCCCCTGAGCTACTTGGGCCTTTGTTGATTTTTCTGGCACCTCCCACCCCAGGATCGGTGTGTCTGTGGAAGCCCCTGGGCCTGAGTTCCAGCGTCACCCCTCATTCGCTGTGTGATCTTGGGCAAATTTCTCAGCCTCTGTTCAGCTTCTTCCTCAGTGTGATACAGGGGTTGAGGCAGAGAGGTTTCCTGGAGAGGCTGTTGCTGAGGCTGCGTCTTGAAGGAGAGGAGGGGCAAGGCTTCTGGGGGACTCTTGGTGGGCATGTGAGGTCTGCTTGTGGCTGGTGGTGAGAATGTCTGGGAACTTGTAGTCTGGTTCAAGGTCAGAAAGGCTAAATGGAGTATGAGTAGGGAGCAGGGACAGTGAAGTCCTGGTGATGCGGTGGAGAAGCCCAGGGGGGTGGAGGGGTAAGAGAATGAGAGCACCGGGGCCTGTTACCTGTACTGGGTGGGTAGTTGGGATGAGACGCTGTGAAGCCTTGACAGCGGATGGGAAAACTCCAAGTGAGAGTTGGAAGAAAGAAGTCACGCCCATACTTCACACTTGATTCACCAGAAAATATCTGTCTTCTCTTCGTTCCCCTGTTATGTCTGAATCAGACTCCCAAGTGGCTGCTGCAGAGCAAAGGACAGAGATGGGAGGGCCCGAGAGAGTGGCAATGGCCTCAGGCCCCCAGTTCCTGCGGGGCACGGCTGCCTCCACTGCCCTGACTCTGCTCTTGCAGCATCACTTCAATCCTGCCGTGGCTCTGGAGAGCTGACCCGAGCCCCACACAGGCTTCTCCAAGGTTTCTTTTTCTTCTCTCTGTTTTCACTTCAAACTGCCTGCTTTGTCTGGTGCTCCTTCGAGACTCCCCCCGGCCCACACCCGCCCCCACATGCCTTCCTTCTCACTGCTTCGCTGCCTGTATGCAGAACTCCATCACGGCAGCCCTCCGCTCTCCAGCCCTCTGTGTCTTCCCAAGAGGCACCTCCTGCTTCCACCAGCATCAGGAATTGAGCCAGCTCCTCCAAGTCACCAACGGACCATTTTGAAAAACAGATTTAGTTAATATTTTGGAGAGCTAGGGTGCTTGTAATTATAGACATATGTAATAAAGTTATATAATTAGTATCTTGTACTCCATACAGTTACAGACAGGATAAATACTGGCATGACGGTTTTTACCTTCCAGGCTCTCTCACAAAGCTTCCCATTCATCTGTTCCTCCTCACCCACTGCGTATTGTATTATTTGGAATTAACCATGTAAGTGGAATCTTTTTATGCAAACAGTCAAAACTAATACATAATAGAGCACATCTTCTCTCCGTTCTGGCAGCAATCGAGTCGGCCTTAATGAGGTCTGAACACAGTGCAGTGGTGTTGATCTCCATCAAGCTTGTTGCCATGGGAGTCTCTCCATGTTGGATTTCCTTAGACTGCTGCCACTCCCTTGTGTTAGATATATCATCCCCATGGCTCTGAAAGTCCAGAACGCACTAGCTAGAAAATTGACAGGTCTAGGGAATCCTGGCGTGCCTGAACCATCTCTGGAATTTCCATGTTCTGTGATTTCACAGGTTGCCCAGGAAGTGGAATGCCTCTGCGTAGGTAACCATGAAGGGTATGGGGCGTGGGAGGAAGGCACTCTCGTCTCCAGCGATCTACCGTGACGTCCTCCGTGACAGCAGGCCAGTAGGGAGTGGCAGAGCCTTCAGTGCCATGGCAAAGCACGGGTAGTCAGCGCACGTCAAGCATTATGAATGACTGATGTGCCGTGGAGGTGTACATGGAGGAGCGTGCGCTGTTTGGATGGCAGAAGTGGTTGGAGTGGATTTTCTGAATAAATTATAAATACAGACCTGATCATGTTACTTGCATGCTTATGATCCTCTGTAGACTCCTTGTCACCTTTGCAAAATGTCTAAGCTCCTCAGCCTGCCAAAGAGTTCCTTGACTAGGGTGACCAACTGCCTGCTTAGCCCAGGATTGAGTGGGCTTCCTGGGATGTGGGATTTTCAGCGCTAAAACTGCAGGCAAAGTCAGGGCCAACTGGGCTTAGCTGACCACCCTATAACCATGACCGAGGCCCACTCATTCCTGTGCAGCCCCAGCTCCCACCCCGTCTTGAGAAATAAGCTCTGCTGCTGCTGCTAAGTCCCTTCAGTCATGTCAAACTCTGCGACCCCATTGACTGCAGCCTACCAGGCTCCCCCATCCCTGGGATTCTCCAGGCAAGAGTGCTGGAGTGGGGTGCCATTGCCTTCTCCGAAATAAGCTCTAGTGGTTCTAAGTGAGTTATAATGGTTCCCTGCTGTTTCTTTTTTAAAAATTGAAGTAAAGTTGATTTACATTATTATGTTAGTTTCAGGTGTACAACATAGCGATTCAATATTTTTATAGATTATGCTCCATTTCCCCTGCTGTTTCTCGCCTCTTTGCCTGCGCCCCTACAGCCTCAGCTGCCTGCCAGGTTGCCCTGGCTCCCCTGTCTTTGTTGAACTAGCTCTTCTCGCGTATTAAGGCTCTGTGTGGCATTGCCTCACGGGGAAGGCTTTGTGACCCCCAGGTTGGGGGAGCTTCTCTCCCCTGTGCTTAGCCGCTTGTCCCAGTCGTGTCTCTGTCCATTCAGTATGTTTCCTTGTCTCTCTTCTCACTGGACTAGGAGATTTGTGAAGACACGAATATGACCTATTAGATTCTACATCCCTAGCACCTAGTACAGTGACTGCACAGAGGCATTCATGAAATATTTTATGTACAGATTTATTTAATGATTTCAATATTTAAGTGCTTGAATGAATTAAAGGTAGATGATAAGATATAGCCCCGGTGTTGATGACCTTTCAAAACTTGTGTGCCTGTGTCTTATTGAAAAACATGTACAGCGGTTTATGAAAGATGGTGGGGGGACCCTGACTTTCTGGGGATGAAGAAGGGGAGTGTGGTGGTTCAGGGTCGCTAAAGTTCCTGCCCAGGGAAAAGGGGGCTGCAGATGAGGAGGGGGTGTGGGGTGAGGGTGAGGCAGGTGGGGCTCTGAAGAACAAGTTGGTGTCCTGGGAGCTTGGGGTGGGAGAGGGACAGGACAGCTTGGGCAGAAGTGAACCAAACGCAACAGCAGGGCAATTGCAGGCTCATTGGTCAATTGATCATTTGGCTCTTGGGTGCTAAAGAGATATTCTTTTTTTATTTAGGTTTTATGGTGAAGAAGGCTGAGCGTTTTCTTTTTCTACCTCCAGTTTCATTGACATATATCTCTGTATAAATTTAAGATGTATAGGTGAATGTTTTGACTTACATACATAATGAAAGAGTGATCGCAATATGTCTAGTTAGCATCCATCATCTCATAGAGATACAAAAAAGAGAGAGCAAAAAAAGGGAAATTTTTTTCTTTCTTATTTTTTTTTATGATGACTCTATCAACTTTCACATTTTTACTCTCTAACAACTTTCACAGATATACACAGTGGTGTTGACTTTAGTCATCATTGTACAATACGTCCCTAGTACTTATCTATCTTATAACTGGAAGTTGGTACCTTTTAACCACTTTCCTCCAAGCTATCCACCACCCCCAACTCTTGTAACCATAAATCTGATCTCCAAAGAAATATTCTTGATCAAGATTCCTACCCAAATGGGGGTGGGCCAAGGAGAGAGTGGTGGGACATCAGGCAGGTGACGGGACACAGAGCTTAGGAGGTTTCTTTCAGAGAGGCCTTGCTAGGCTTCTGAGGGCAGAGGGCAGCTGTGAAGGTGGAGGCCAGGCAGGTATGGGCAGTGTGTTCTAGGCCAGCCTGCTGGGTGGTGACCAGGCTACTCTGTGGGCCCATCACTACCTGGCCCCCTTGTGGACTCGCTGCCAGCAAGTCCCCTGAGCTTCCAAGGGAGGGTGCCTTGTGCACTGGAATCTCTGTCTGCAGGATGAATATTTCAGAAAGGCAGCTGGGAAAGGCAGTGGCTTTTTAATCTAAGCTGAATAGAGCCTCAGGGGGCCAGTGCACAGCATCCTTGGGAGTGGAATAATGTGCTTGTGACACCGTGTTCCCTGTGTACAATGGGACGGGACGTGAGCAGAGGAGACAGCTCTGGTCATAGCATTCTATCCCTCTTGGCCATCCTGAATGAGAGCCTGGGGCTGTTGCTGGTGACCTTTGACAGTAGCCCGGGGGCGGCTATTGTGCTGACCTTGATGAATTAGAGCCTGTGGGGGTGACTTGCAGTGCCTGCGGTCCATGGAGCTGCTCATTCTGGCCAGATGCTCGCTGTGCTTCCCACAACTAATTTCCCTTCGTTGCAGCAACAGCCCTGTGGCAAGTGATTCTCTCTCCGCTTTATGGGGGAGGAAACTGTGGCCCAAAGGAGTCCAATAACTTCAAAGCACTTAGTGCAATGCCCACGCGCCATCCCGACAATAAGAGCTAAAATTTAGATCAGGTTTGGTCTGTGCCAGGCATTGTGCTAAGTGCCTTAATAGGTACAACACATTCATTCCTTACAACTGTGGAGGATACAGGACACGGTTCCATTATTCGCCTCATTTTCCCGATGAGGAACTGGAACACAGTGAGGTGAAGCGCATGCCCAAGGTCACACAGCTAGAAAATGACAGACCCAAAACTTAAAAGAAATTTTTATTGAAATATAGTTGGTTTACAGTGTCATGTTCTTTTCAGGTATACAAGCTGGTGATTAGTTAAACACACACACATGTATATGTTCGTTTTTAGATTCTTTTCCATTATAGATTATTATAAGATATTGAGCAGAGTTCCCTGTGTTATACAGGAGGTCTTTGTTGACTACCTATTTTATATATAGTAGTGTGTATATGCTAATCCCAAACTTCTAATTGACTCCTCCCCGACTTTCCCCTTTGGAAGCCATAAGTTTGTTTTCTATGTCTGTGAATTTATTTATCTCTTAAAAATGTGTGTCATTTTTTTAAGATTGTACGTATAAGGGATATCATATTTGTCTCTCTCCACAAAGCCAAAACTTGAACATAAGTAGTCTGATTCTGAAGTTTAAGGTTTTAACCATTTACAATACCCCCTCGTATAGAGAGAGCACTCAAAACTGTTGGCTATTGTTACTCTGTCTCCTTACAAAGGAACACAGCTTGTGAGGGCAGAACTGGGACTGAACACAGGATGTCTATTTCTGAACTTGTACCCTAGGCTAAGTGAGGGATTCATGGCTTTTTCTAGTTAGCTGAGGGTTAGTAGGAAAACCTAGTTGCCTTCAACCCGTTAACAGAGGCTTCAGGAGTCCTTGGTACCTATGCGCTCTTCCTCCTGGGCTCACAGCTTCGCTACAAGTTCCTGCTTCCTTTGTAGTGAAGTCTGGCCACATCAATGAATTCTAGCCAGTGGAATATGAACAGAAGGGATGTATGCCACTCGCAAGCTTGTCCTGTACCCCCACCCCCAACCCCTCACCAAATAATGCTCCCATTCGTGATCCCAGAGGACCTAAAGGAGGGTCACTGATGGAAGGAGGCTGGGGACCTGAATGACTGCCTGGAGCAAAGCCCACAACCCCTGCCCCCACACTGGACTGTGATGCAAACAAGAGATCGTCTTTCTTGGATTAAGTCATTTAGATATTGATGTTATTATAATTGGAGCTCCCTCTACCCCCCAAAATACAGTGACTTTAAATAAAAGCCCTTTGAAGTGCCCGAGTCCACTTCTCTGTTAAGGTAAACAGAGGCAAGAGAACAGAGTCTGGAAATAGCACAGGCCTTAGGGTCAGACCAGCTCATCACTTAGTAGCCTCGTACCGCAACCTCCCGGAGCTGCAGAGGTCTCCTCTGTCCAGTCCAGGCATGGCCTGTGCTGAGTTGTTGCAAGGTGTTGGAGGTTTTGCAGCTAAAGCCCCTAGCACAGCGCCTGCTTCATACTTGCCTCAATAAATGTTCAAGGCTTTTCCTTTCCGTGAGATGACCATTGTCTGCTGTGTCAAAACCTAAAATGTTTGCATGGCTCTTAACCCAGCAGTTCTATTTCCAGGAACTTATTTTAAGAAAATAGTCTTGGATACTCAAAGATGTAGTTATTAAAATGTTTACCCTAATATTGCACTTGAGTGAAAAATTGCAAATGAGCTAAATTTTCAACAATATGTTGTTGTTCAGTCGCTCAGCAGTGTCCGACTGTTTGCAACCCCATGGACTGCAGCATGCCAGGCCTCCCTGTCCTTCGCTATCTCCCGAAGTTTGCTCAAATTCATGTCCATTGAGTCAGTGATGCTATCTAACCATCTCATCTTCTGCCTACCCCTTCTCCTTTTGCCTTCAATCTTTCCCAGCATCAGGGTCTTTTCCAATGAGTCAGCTCTTTGCATCAGGTGGCCAAAGTATTGGAGCTTCAGCTTCAGCATCAGTCCTTCCAATGATCAGTCCTTTCAACAATAGGAAATTGGTTAAATAAAGCCTGGTGCATCTGTTCAACTGAGAACCATCCAACTATTAAACAGATATAATAGAAGGTCATGCAAAATAACCAACAAGGACCTGCTATACAGGGAACTCTGCTCAATGTTATGTGGCGGCCTGGAGGGAGGGGAGTTAGGGGAAGAATGGATGCCTGGATATGTATGCCTGAGGCACTCTGCTGTGTGCCTCACAACACTGTTAATTGGCAATCGGCGGCGGCAGTTCAGTCGCTCGATTGTGTCCGACTCTTTCAACCCCATGGACTGCAGCCTGCCAGGCTCCTCTGTCCATGGGATTCTAAGGCAAGAATACTGGAGTGGGTTTTCCTTTCCTTCTCCAGTTAATTGGCAATATTCTGATATAAAGTTACAAGAAAGAGAAGCCATGCAATGACATGAAAAAATATTTACAGCAAAATGGTAAAAACAGCAGATTGTAAAACAGTATGTATTCCATGAAATCACTGTAAAAAATAAAAATACAAGAATATATACACAGAAGAAAAAGCATAAAAGGATATATCTTGAAATATTTAAGTGTTTATCTCTGGTAAGTGGGGATTTGTAAGGTTTTACTTTCCCTTGCTTATCTGTGTTTTCTAAATTTTCTATCTGAAATAGGAATTATTTAGTTAAAAAGGAAAAAACCAAACTGTATAAACTCTTTTGGGGAGCTTTGCCTGCATTGGCTGTGACACTGAACATCTCCCATCACCCTGTGTGGATGTTGACTTGGACAGTGGGAGAGGCAAAGACAAATGTGAGTTGACACAGGGTGTCCGTGGGAATATCTCGTATAAAGTTGTGTTGCTGTCCTTCATGGACGCTGGTTGTTGGATGTTTATTATTGTGGGTATTATTCGTGTGGACACGCGAGCTCACAGGCATCTCCTCTCCTCCCTTCCCTGCAAAAGTGCTGCTGCTGATGAGAATCTTGTCTTTCCCAGGACTAAGTGTCCCATGACACTATCCAGGTGCCCAGCGCATAAGAGCATCTCTGAACATCTCTGAACAGGACCTCAAGATGAATGCTAACAACTCCCAGCCTTGATATAACAAGGCATCTGGCACAACAGCCCTTGCTTGAGTGGCCTTCTCTGGGCTGGTACACTCACCACAGGCTTTCTTCTCCCCGGAGCCAGGGACCTAATGAGTGTGAGTGAGTTTGCTTCAGGTTTACTAAATAAGCATGCTTTTGCAAGAATAAGTCAGCCACAGACTGGAAGAAAGTATTCATAATGCATATACCTGACAGAGGACTCCCATCCAGAATACATAATAACTTTTTACAAGTTGACAATTAAAAAGACAGCTCAATAAAAAATGGGCAAAAGATTTGAACAAGAACTTCACAAAAGAAGATCTAGGAATGGCTAATAAGCCCATAAAAAGGAGTTCCACATCATTAGTCATAAGGAACATGCAATTTAGAGGTACAATGAAATACTGTTTCATACCTATTAGAATGGCTAAAATACAAAAGTCTGATGACTCCCAAAGATGGTAAGGGTGTGGGACAACTGGGTTCTCAGTTTATTGCTGTTATGGGGTCAGTTTCAATTCTGTTCAAAATGATTTGAATTTATGTGATTACATGGTTTCTGGATAAATAATATGTCTTCATTCATGCCCTAATCCAACCATTATGTAATTATGTCATGATGGGTAAAACAAAGTTCATGCCTTCAAGGGGAATGTAGACAGTTTTTGAAATGAAGCTTTGTTGAGTCAGTCACCACGTAGCTAGTGTTATTTACCATACCTTCTTGATTCTCAGACACATGTGTTATCTTCAACCAATTTCAAAGTAAGTGTGAAAACTGAAAAACATGTTTTTGCACCAAAAATAAGAGTCTTGAGGCTCTGGCTTAAATAGGAAAAAGATAATTTTTCTCCTTTTACCTTTTGCCTCAGCATTCTAGTTCCTTGAAAAGAAATGCATGGGAATAGATGGTATTAATAATGATCTTGTTCCATTTGTTGAAACGTATTCCTCTCTATCTCTTTTTAAATATAGCTGCATTTTGATCTCTCAGTGTAAGAAAATTATCTTAAGTTAATACAGTCTTAAGCCATAAGTTGCTGTGGCTTTGTTTACTCGCCCAAAGGCAAAAGTTAAATCAATTCAACAAATATTTATTTTGTGCCAAGCATTTAACCAGGCGCTGTGCAGTAACACAGAAGGAGCAGTTCCAATGTGAGAAAATGATGCTCTTTTCTAATGAAAAGAGTTCTGGCTTTGAAGTTAGGGCACAGTTTTGGACTATGGCCCCATGATGTCATTTTGGGAAAGTTCCCAGAGTTTAATTTTCTGAACCTCTGTTTTCTCCTGGGTGAAATGGCTTAATCATTCCTATCTCATATTATTGATTTAATGGATCATGTAAAAAAAAAATCTTGGCATATGATAGGTGCTCAGTGAATGCTTGTCAATTCTGGCTCTCAGTGGAGACACAAGACGTGTGTGAGGAGGTTCTCAGCATTAACAGAAGGCAGTGAGGAGCCTGTATTATCAAGTTCAAGATCAATATGGTACAGCTCTTAGAATAACTTTCAGCATTTTCCAGCACTGTTCAATATGCTGTAATAGAACATCAGGAAAGTTTGTCTGTAACTTTGACCTCAGTTTGGTAGAGAGAAAATGTGACTTAGCAAACCTGAAGTGCATTAGTTTTATAGTTTGGGGTTAGAGAGCTTCCCAGGTGGTGCTAGTGGTAAAGAACCCACCTGCCAATAAGGAGATATGGGTTTGATCCCTGGGTCTGAAAGATCCCCTGGAGGAGGAAGGGCAATCCACTCCAGTATTCTTGCCTGGAGAATTCCATGGACAGAGGAGCCTGGTGGGAAGAATAACTTTCAGCATTTTCCAGCACTGTTCAATATGCTGTAATAGAACATCAGGAAAGTTTGTCTGTAACTTTGACCTCAGTTTGGTAGAGAGAAAATGTGACTTAGCAAACCTGAAGTGCATTAGTTTTATAGTTTGGGGTTAGAGAGCTTCCCAGGTGGTGCTAGTGGTAAAGAACCCACCTGCCAATAAGGAGATATGGGTTTGATCCCTGGGTCTGAAAGATCCCCTGGAGGAGGAAGGGCAATCCACTCCAGTATTCTTGCCTGGAGAATTCCATGGACAGAGGAGCCTGGTGGGCTACAGTCCATAGGGTCACAAAGAATCAGACACAACTGAAGCAACTTAGCAGACATGCATACATATTATCTCCGTGACTCAAAGGGGCAGCAGGTAGAGAGTAAAAAAAAGTGATAGGCAAGGGCATGGTGTTCAGAAGTAATGTCCTGGAAAAGAATCAGGTGTGAGAAGGATTGGGAGTAAAATTAGGAAAGAAAGAGAAGGAAGGTGAATGGAAATTGTCCATCCCATGGGAAGACAGCAAGACCTTCTTTGGGGTGAAGTGTAGGCAAAGAGGTGTGAGGGGTGATGGAAGTGAGTTCCTGAGGCCAGGCAGGTGGTTACACCTGATTCAGGACCAGAAACCCATGCTTCGTCCTCCAAGTAGCCTTTTTGTCCCACTGAACATTTTTTTTAATGATATCACTTTCTCATTCTCTCATTTGCTAGCTGAGTGCATGCGTGCACACACAGCACACACATACACACACTCATATTATATTGACAGGTCCTTTCTGAGGAGCAAGAGTTCGGATCATCCATTTGTGTTTCTAGTTTAAAATCTTCCTTGTCCCTTTGGATGTGCTTTAAGCACTTGTGATCCAGGTCAGCCAGGTGCCCTGGGACAAGGTGGCTGAAGGAGGAGCAGCTGCCATGGGGAAGTGCTGGCTCAGTGGCCCAGAGCTTTCCAGAGCTGAGACTTGAGAATGGGAAAGAGTCCCTGAGCACGTGAAGAAAGGGAGGTTGTCAGGGTGGTGGGCGTTGCGAGGAGAAAGGCCTGGGGACTGAGTAGCGTATAGTGTTTTAGGAACTGCCTGTGCTAATTTGCATTGCCACCAACAGTGTAAGAGGGTTCCCTTTTCTCCGCACCCTCTCCAGCATTTATTGCTTGTTGACTTTTGGATTGCAGCCATTCTGACTGGTGTGAAATGGTACCTCATTGTGGTTTTGATTTGCATTTCTCTGATAATGAGTGATGTTGAGCATCTTTTCATGTGTTTGTTAGCCATTCGTATGTCTTCTTTGGAGAAGTGTCTATTTAGTTCTTTGGCCCATTTTTTGATTGGGTCATTTATTTTTCTGGAGTTGAGCTGCATAAGCTGCTTGTATATTTTTGAGATTAGTTGTTTGTCAGTTG
>SJXQ01004942.1:183482-210743 GCA_006408695.1 Aepyceros melampus | reverse complement strand
AAAAAAAAAAAAGGAACTGCATGTGGCCAAGGTGAGAGTGTGGACTGGGAGCTGGGATGCAGAGAGAAGCTTCTGAGCCCCATAGAAGTTTCCCTCCAGGGCATATCATCTTTTTCTTCCCACTTTTGCCAAGCGCATGGAACAGCGTTTTCTTCCCCTCGTGAAGTGACAGGGAGGGTTTGGGTAGTGGGTGGTTGTTGAGGGAGGCTGTGAGGTCGTGGAAAGCAGGGGCCTCCGGCTGTCCAGGGAAGGGGCGGACGCTGGGATCTGGCCCCAGAGAGTTCAGGAGACTGCGTAGGAGACAGGAGGCTTTCTAATGCCATGAGATGGATGAAACCGGTTCACAGTAACTGCACAGAAGTCATTCCTTTACTTTAAATCCTGCTCTTTGCTGTAATTTGATTTAAATAGACTTCTTTAATATTCAAGCCTCATTTAAGAGCTCCATTCTTAGGGAAAAAAAGCTCAGTGGAGAGGAAGAACTTGCTGACATTTGTCTCCCTTTGATGGACCCTGAGCAGGCGGCAGGCACCCACTGGTGTCCTCGTGTGCCTCCCTATGCCAAGTGTGTGATTAGTGCCCATGACCTGGGCTGGGAGCTTGTTAGAAATGGAGAATCTCAGGCCCCTTCCCACACCGACTGAACTGGAATCTGCATTTCCACAAGGTCCTCAGACTCTAATGCACATGATAGAAATGTAAGAAATAAATGACAGTGACGAAGAACATCACCTGCTTTCTGAGAGATGAAACTTTGAAAACGCCAAGCCAGAAAATCTTTCAGTTTTGGAATGGAAGGGAAAGGGGTTGAAGATTTTCAAAATTAACATGTGAATCTCTGTATGTTTCCGAGTACTTTAGAAAACATTGGGTTATAAGTTGCATGTTGGAGTTTCTCAGGCTAATGGGACACGTGTGACTCTCCTCACAAGCACATCACTTACCACTGCCAGACTGTGCGAGAGGCCCCCTTTCTTCAGCTGCTCCCCATCCTAGAAAAACCAGCTTTACACCCCAGGACCTGAGTCTGGCTTCCTCGAGGTCGAGCCTCAGTGGAGACATTGAAAATTTGCCTGCTGATCTCTGTCTTGTTCTGAAGGTTTAATTGCTAGGTATTAAAAACACCCGTGTAATATATATTCCATCTGAGACTCTGTTTTTCTAAACTTCCTGTAATGTCATCTGCATGGAGAGATTGAACTATAGGTGGATGGGGGTTTTGCTGCTGGGAGGAGGTCGGGGGAGTGGGTGGTGGGGTGGATGTGGGTGCCTATGACGAACATCTGCTTTCTTGTGACTTACTATGAAAAGGATGTTAGTAGTGCGCACACACTGGGCAAAATGAAACCTATGAATTCTTATGATTCTGTGATTGCTGTCACATTCACAGTTTACTGAATACTTATTATGTGCTCCAGGCTTCACATCTATTGTGTATATTCCTGCAATAACTCCAGAGGCAGGTGGCACTGTCCCTATTGACAGCTGAGGAAGTCATGCTTCAGAAAGGATAAGTACCTTATTTAAGGGCACAGCACTGGCTGGGAAACTGGATTTGAACCCAGGTCCTTTTAACACCAGAGCTGTACTCTTTCTGCTCTGCCCTCAATTTTCCACTATGAGCCAGACTCACTTTTTTTGCCCTGACTTTCTGGTTTGCTTGCCAAGGAACCCACCAGCCTGCTTCCTTAGCTGGTGGAAGCAAGTCTCATAGACTTGTTCATCCTGAACAAGAAGATGGTGAGTAGCGACATGGCCTGCTGCTCGGCCACAGTCAGTCCACCAGCTAGTCAACTCCACCATTTGGGTCAATAGCTCCTAGGCACAAGGCAGGGTTCTAGACCTCAGAGACGTAAAAGGTATGAAGATGACCTGTAGTCTCGTGGGAATGGACAATAAACAAAATCACCACTCGCCTGCACATGTTAAGCTGCATATTGGCAATGCAATGTGCTTTTACAACGTGTCTTGCATTTTAGAGGCTACTGTAACCTGTCAGAAAGGATATAGAATATGCTTACCAAGTGCCTGGGTTTGAATCTTATTCTCCTACCCACCAGATTTGTGATGCTAAGCTGATCCTTTTTCCTCTCTGAGTCTCGGTTCTTCATCTGGACCATGAAGATCCAGGACAGCTGTCTCATAGAGCTGTTGCGGGGTTAAATGCCAGAACGACTGGGAACTGGCCAGTGCCTGGCACACAGGAGTGACTTTAAAGATGTTTATGAAACTCTGAGTCTTCAGTGTTTTACTGTTTTTAAAGCCTGCCCTTTCCAAACATCTCCTCTGTGCTACTGTGGCATACGGAGTTTGACCTGACACTTGAACTTCCTTGAGAGCCTCCTGCCAAGCCCACAGGCCTAAGCTCCCAACAGAGCTACTCTCACATCACCTCTCCACTGCAAGCTGGTCAGACCAGACAGACTTGTGGCCTAGAGTCAGAGGTAGAATTCCTGCCCTCTCGTCAGCCATCCAGCTGCTCTGTGACCTTGGCCACATATGATGTTTTTATCCTTTGGCCAGAGTTTCATAATCTGCACCATTTGTACAAACATTCCAGGAAACAATTGTTTGTACAGGCTCGTAAGTTTGTGAGACAGTTTACATATGGAGCCTCATTAACTGATAACCTGTGACCCTCAGAGCCCATTCTGAGGTCCTCCTTATGGTCGTCCCTTTCTGTTGAGCTTAGCTGTGCAGATGCTGGTGGCCCGAGGCTGTGATGATCCTGCTTTGGCCCTATTGTCTCTTTCCCCCAACCCCTCTCTGTGGCTCTTCCTGATGGGTGGCCCAAGTCGCATAATTTTCTGTCTCTTGACACTCCCTACACAAGAGCTGATCATCCCCCTGCCCCAGCATTTGATCCTTGGTGGGTAGCTCTTGGATCTGCCCTGAATCCTGCTTGCTGCCTACAAAGTCATAATCAATATGAATTCCATCCTTCTGCAAACATCTATTGAGTTCCTCCTGTGTCCTGGCAGGGCGAACCAGTTGGTTAAAGCCCTGGCGAGAAGCAATATACAAGTAAAACAAAGAAATAAATCATAAAGTTTCAGTTAGGACGAGAAGGAAACATCAAAGAAAATGGTCGGGAGACCGGGCTGATGGATTGTCTCATCACTGAGACAAATGAGCAGCAGCTTCTGCTTGCCTGCCGTGAGGAAAGCCAGGTAGGGTGAAGAGTGGGGAGGGAAGAGGTAAGGAAAGGCCTCTCTAGGGAGAAAATCTCCAAGCAGACCTTGCAGGCTGAGAAGGAGCTGCAAGATCTGGGGAGAAGGAGGCAAGTGTGTAAGAGGCCCTGAACGGGCAGTGAGTAGGGTGAGTTTTAGGAGTGGTCACTATTTATTGTGTAGTGACTGCATGCCAGGCACCATCCTTAACACATCATATCCTAACTGATCCCATGTAGACAGTGATAACCTCGTCACTTCCCAGTACTAGAGATGTAGAAGCTACTCCAGTCTCCCTGGAGGATGCAGACACTGAGAGGGGGAGAGGCTGAGTAACGTGTCCACGGGCATCCCAGACCATGTAAGTGGTGGAGCGGGCATCTCATCAGCTTTGCTGTGTCTCTAGGCCTTTGTTCTGTAGGACTCACTGCACACACTGCCTCCTTTCAGCCCCTCTCACATTCTGATTGAATCCCACGTCTTGCCTTCATTACAGCTGACTTCCAAGGAGGCACCACGTCTGTCCCTTCCCAGCTCGTATCTGTACCTTACCCTTGAGAATCCCTTCCAAGCTGTCTCTGGCTTCTCTCCCTGCCTTACTCTCAGCACCTAGTCAGCGCTTCCTCAGCCTTTTCACCTCTGTCCCTTCCCAGCTGTCATCTCATCCATTCCCAAAGCCCTCAGCCTGGTTCCTGCCTGTTCTGTCCACACACCTTTGGCAGAATTGTCCTCACCCAGCACTTTCTCACCGTCCTCAAGTTAAACCTTCAGTGAATATTGATATTCTGAATTTTGGAGGGGATCAGGTTATCTGAAACCTTATTGTGACTTTAAGAATTGACCCCTTGACTTGCTAGCCTTCATAATCTCATGAGCCATCTCTTTAGATTAAACCTCTCTCTTTAGGAGGATGGGATTAACATATACACACTACTATACAAAAAACGGAGAAGGCAATGGCACCTCACTCCAGTTCTTTGCCTGGAAAATCCCATGGATGGAGGAGCCTGGTAGGCTGCAGTCCATGGTATCGTGAAGAGTCGGACACGACTAAGCGACTTCACTTCACTTTTCACTTTCATGCATTGGAGAAGGAAATGCAACCCACTCCAGTATTCTTGCCTGGATAATCCCAAGGACAGGGGAGCCTGGTGGGCTGCTGTCTATGGGGTCACACAGAGTCGGACATGACTGAAGTGATTTAGCAGCAGCAGCAGCATACAAAAAACAGGAAACCAACAAGGCCCTACTGTATAGCACAGAGAACTATATTCAATATTTTATAAATAACTTATATAATGGAAAAGAATCTGAAAAAGAATATACATATGTATATATATATATATATATCGCTCTGTTATACACTTGAAACTAACATAACATTGTAAATCAACTATACTTCAATCAAAAACAGAATGGCCCCTTGAATTTGAGGAGGACCTTCCCGTGAAGAAGATAGTCGATGTTAACTCTCTGTCCTGAAAAGAGTCCTGTGCATTTAAGTAGCAGAAACAGTGGGGGATGATTTTGAATTTAGATGTTGCTAATGGCATCACAGTAAGAAAGTAATAGAGATTTTAACACTTATCAGTGGGGTGTGGGCCAGTGGGTGAGGAGCAAGAACTGGAGAGGAAGAGGGATTTTATATTGTGTCGTAATAGACACTGGAGTTCAATCTAACTGCAACTTTCCTTTTTTGTCTATTCTGTTTGTTTAGAAAAATAACGAGCACAGCGCTGTGCACATAGAGGATACTAATAAAATGTTGATTTCCTCCTCATGTCCCCGTCTATATCCCCAAGAAAATAATATGTAAATGAAGCAAAAAAGATCGTGATACCAAAACATGGTAAAGGAGGGAATATGTTGAACTCTTGACCAGAATGCTTAGGGAATAGAAAGTCTGGATTCGTGTTTTCTGGCAACTGAGGGTTATCAGACTCTGTTTAAGCCTTTGAGTTGATGATGGCGAATCAGGCTGGGAAGGTAGTATGGAATATGGTTTTGGCTGTAAGCCTTGCCAGCTGGGTTCAAGTCCTGACTGCCAATTGCTCGCTGTGTGGGGCATGTGACTTTATCTCTCCAAGCCTCAATGTTTGATCTGTTAAATGGATATAATAAGAATTTGTTCCAGAAATCTATTATTACATAGCAAATCATCTCAGCACAATGATTTAAAGAAATGGCTACATTTATCTTGCTCACAAATCTATGACTGGGGCAGGTTCAGTGGGGAGAGTTTTCTTTGCTCCATTCAGCATCAACTAAGGTGGCTTGAAGCTGCAACCAGCTGGAGGTTCACTCACTGTCACGCACACATGTGGTAGTTGGTGCTGGCAGTCATCTAGTCATCTAGGTGTAGCTGGGCTACATGCAGCCTCTCGTGGGACCTGGGCTTCCTCACCACGTGATAGCTGAATGCAAGGGCGAGCATCCTAAGGTAGGAGGACGGGGAGAGGGGGAGGAGGAGGGGAAGGGAGAGGGAAGGGGAGGGAGAGGACCAGCCATGTACTGCCTTTAAGGACCTAGCCTCAGAATTCACTCTGCGTCACTTCTGCTACATTCTGTCCATTAGATATGAGTCTAGACATCTGGCCCATATAAAAGGGAGGGAAATTAGAGTCTACTTTTGGATGGGCGGAGTGGAAAACCATCTGTAGCACTGCTTAAAACCACCACATAGTTCCTACATCAGAGCTGTAGTGAGCATTGAATGTGATCTTGCAGGAGAGCCAGGCACCATGCCTGGCACAAAGGTATAATGCCAACATCCTTATGAAGCATGTCACATTTCCAGTCTGCAGTGGAAGCAGTGGAGGCTCCGAGAGGTGAAATGACTTGCTCAGATTCCCAGTGGCAATCTGTGCCACAGCAGAGATTTGAACTGTTCCTCGCAGGACTCTGTGTGGCTCCTCCAGAGGCTAGCAAATGGCCCTGACGTCGCTCAGCATCGTCTACACGTGGGGCCAGGTGTTAGCGAGAACAGGTCTGTGAATTGGGTGATTTACCCTCTGCAGCCTGGCTCATCCTGCCTTCTTTCCCAGATTATCTGTCCCGCTTTCCTTTTGAAAAGGGATCTGGGACTTGATTAGGTGGGCCCTGGAATATTTTGCTCTATACTCTGTGCGTCCTGATGTGGGAATGACACTGAGACCATCAGTTTCTTCTTTCTTGGGTTGTTGTCCAGAAGGCCGTGGATAAAGGTGCCAGACAGGCCTTCAGTCATGCTTCCCCACTGTGTCCAGTCCCCACTGGACCTTGGGAGGGATCTAGCATCTGCTGGCTTGTCCTGGAAGCCTCTGCTCTCCACTTCAGCCGATAACTACTTGGGCTGGTTTGTAGCTTTAAAGCACTTCCATCCTACCCGATTTGTTGTGCTCCATTGACTTAGAGGGGAAGGTGTGGATCCCTTTGTCTGTTTACAGGGATTATAAAATATGAGCTGTATCTGTAGCGTGAAATTATTTGTGTGTCAATAAAGTACAGTTAAAGGAAAAACATCTGACAAATGTGTTTTAATTTTGCAATGAAAATCCCATCAGCTGTCAATTTCAAATGTAATCCTTCTCAGAATGAAAAGTATCTTTTTGCAGACAAAAACCTGAGGAAGAAGGAAATGGAATTGGACTGCTACCTCCAGGCTTTTTAATTTGGATTTTTTCCCTTTGTTCTCCTCTATACACTTGGTTATTTTTCTTTCCCAGTAGTAATTTGCCTGTTTTAAACTTGAAATGTACTGCATTGAGAACTATTTTTGCTCTACTTTATTATTCTGCTTTAAAAAGAATTTATAACCTAGGGTTTTTGAAGTAAGACCTCACTTACGAAAGGGTGAAACTCACGGAGACTGTTGTATCAGGAATTTCTCTTTCCATTTGGACTGTGAACCCTGAGCATTTTTGGAGGCAGTGAAATTGAAGACTTGCTTTACTCAGGGGTGGGTGGTGGGAGGTTGAAGGACACATCCTGGGTCTCTTCTGGAAGTTACACTCTAAACTGTCCAGGATGATCCCGCTCCCCTTGGCCAGATCACAGCCAGGAAAGAGCCGAGACTTCTAGCTTTCCCGGTGCTTAGTGCAATGAAGACTTCAGCTCCTTTCCCTCACAGGCAGGTGTGTCTGCCCAGGTCTTGGCTCAAGAAGCACCATTGTTGCAGGAGCAGGAAGCAGCTGGTGACTCACTGGGCAGGCGGCTGAGCCCCCAAAGTCCAGCTGACAGCACCGCCCCCCTGCCATGCTCTTGAGCCTGCTGCGGGTTCCTAGGTGTGGCGTGGAGGCAATCTCAGCACACTGATTGCTCTGGTTTTTATTTCAGCCTCTGTTCTTGATGCTGTCCCTCTTCCTGCCCCTCCCTTTTGGTCCTGTCCTGTTCCTGCCCTTCCTCTGCCCCCGCACCACTGAGTGTTCCTGTAACAGAACCCTCTCATTTCCTTCCTGTGCCATCCCTGGCACCCAAATCCCGGCTTGGTGAAGTTTTTAGTTGGGAGGGTTTTGCCTTGTGCTTGGGCAGGAATGGAGAGTGTCCTCAACTGCACAATGGGTAATAGTCCCCGCTCCTGGAGTTCGGAGAGGATTAGCTGAGAAAATGCATGTAAAGTGCCCAGAGCCCTGCCTAGCATGTCTCTAATACAGTCTTAGGAAGTGATATTGGTTATTAAGAATAGCCAGTCTCAGCAGCCTAGAGGGCGTAAGGGAGTGCCTTTTCCCACGAGTGTTTGCTAAGCACCTGCTACTATGGCTAGCTAACATTTGACTATGTTATACACGCTAGATGGGCACTGGACAGAACAGTCACTGTTGTTACCCGAGATCCCACAGCAAGGAAGCGTGGAAAGTGAAAGTCGCTCAGTCGTGCCCAACTCTTTGCTACCCCATGAACCCATGGAAGTGTGGAGGCAGAGATCAAACCATGCAGTGGGCCCACAGTGGGCACGTTGCCTGTATGAGGCCAGGACACAGCTCCAGTGGCCTGTGTGTTCGGTTGATGTGTAATGTGTTACTGCAACCTCTGAGGGTGTCTCAGTTCAGTTCAGTCAGTTCAGTTGCTCAGTCGTATCCGACTCTTTTGACCCCATGAATCGCAGCACGCCAGGCCTCCCTGTGAATCATCAGCTCCCGGAGTTCACTCAGACTCAACGTCCATCGAGTCCGTGATGCCATCCAGCCATCTCATCCTCGGTCGTCCCCTTCTCCTCCTGCCCCCAATCCCTCCCAGCATCAGAGTCTTTTCCAATGAGTCAACTCTTCACATGAGGTGGCCAAAGTACTGGAGTTTCAGCTTCAGCATCAGTCCTTCCAAAGAACACCCAGGGCTGATCTCCTTCAGAATGGACTGGTTGGATCTCCTTGCAGTCCAAGGGACTCTCAAGAGTTTTCTCCAACAGCACAGTTCAAAAGCATCAATTCTTTGGCACTCAGCCTTCTTCACAGTCCAGCTCTCACATCCATACATGACCAATACTTAGTGCATTTTCTGTGCAGAGGTACCATTTATTCAGATGTTCAGTTGTTGTTTCTCTGCTCCTGTCCTGGGCTTACTCGTGGCCACATTGTGAGATCCATGAAGTCATAGGGTCTCCGAAGGAAGCTGCGTTCCCCCTCCCTGGTCCCCTCACCTGGCGGGAGGTGCCATGGGGTGTCATTCTCAGGCTCCACTCTGTGCCAGTGTGTTCCTTCTCAGGGGTTCATCAATGAGAGTTTGGCTAACATTAGGTGAAGGGATGGCCTTGGAGTGGGATCCAGACACTTGTGTGGCAGTGAGTACTGTGTGATGCAACATTTATGTGAAGCTTTTCATGAAAGCTGGATCTTCATTTTCCAAAAGAATTAAAATCATCCCAGCAAATCTTCCATCGTTAATGGTCGGGCTTCTGCAATGGGACTTAGGGACACTGAATTCTCTTAAATCCAGCGAGGCTCACGTCTTCGCTGGAGGCTGCTGCCTTGCTCTGCGGGGCATGGTGCTGGGTGAGGGAGTAAGGCCTGTTTCCCCTGTGCAGTCCTGTGTGGCTCAGGGCCTTGGTGAAGCTCCTGAGTGGCAGGTGATCCTGACTGCATCTTGACAGAACCACTGAACCAGTGACGGTTGCATGGTGATGAGAAGACTGAGAGCGCTGTGGGCTCTGCTTTAATTACTTGAAGGCCACCATAAAAGAGGAAGCAGATATGTTTGGGGTTGTCAAAAGGGTTAAACCAGGGTGATGGGTAGACAAGTTTCTTTTCAATTAAAGGAGGAGCTCTCTGACCACCAGAGTTATGGAAAAGTGCACAGGATGCTTCCAGAGGTAATGAAATTTCTTGGTCCTGTAGGTACACAAGTCAAGGTTTATTGATCACTTGGCAGGGCTATTGTAGACAAGGTTGCATTTCTGAGGGGTGTGTGTGTCTTATGTGTGTTGGGGCTCCTCATGTCTGTGTCCTGAAAGGGAGCTGTAAACTCCTGATCTCTCACATGGAGAATGGTTACCTCTGATGTGTGTGTTTGTGAGTGGGTGAGGGAGCTCATCATTTCTATGTCTTACAAGTATTTTTGCAAGTATATTTAAATTTGTTACAACAAGCAAGTATTGATTTTATAATAAAAATAGATTAAATTGCACCTTGAATCAAAATTAACTCCAAATTATATGTCACCAAATAAAGGTCAGTAGGCTGCAAGTCAGGAGACATTGGATCTAGTCTTACCCTGGCTGCTCTCTCTTTGTATGACTGAGGAAGGTATATCATTTGCATTCTGGGCCTCAGTTTGCCCATCTGTAAAATGGGAAGGCTAGACTAAATATGCTAAGCATGGGACCAAATAGCTCTGATACTCTGGCTGGGCTGCAGTGGGAGGTGGGGGAGGGAGAAAAAGGGAAGGGCAATGTCTGTGCCTCTGTGATCGGGCTGGTGGTGGCAGAGGGATGTATCCCCAGGCCACATCCACTCTTGTCAGTCCTGCTGGATTCCTGACACCTTGGCACCCTTGGTCTGGGAGATGTGTCAGAGGTGCTGATTACATCCCTGGTGTCCCAGAAGCTCTGTGATGCCTAGAGGGCTGGCTGTAGAAGAGGCAGGCCTGGGAGAGAGCACTGCTGGTTTCCCCTTCTGTCGGCCAGTCTCTGTCCCTTTAAGACAGCTGGCTTTCCTACGCATCAAGCCTCTGCCGCCACGGTGACCCTGTGAGACTAGCCTTGCTTTTGCGCTGGCTTGTCTTTCCTCTGAGCCCCCTCTGTGCTCCACTTGCCCCTCCACTTTCCTATGCCTGAACTTCACACCCCTGCCTCCATTCTTCAACCTCTTGGGGGTCCTTCCCTGGCTTACTAAACCCAGTGTCCCTTTTGACATTCAGTTCTACCCAGCCCCTTAATTCTGGCCAGACGCACAGTTTGGGGATTAAGAGGTGTCCTACTAGTATCAGCTGCAGGAAATTCCCCATCCTGTGCAGAAGCCTGCCTCAGGCCCTCTCGGACACCCCTGCTCCCACCAGCAAAGGAGGATGTGGACCCCTCCTTCACTCACAGACAGGATCACTGCTGGGGTGTGAACAGTGCTTTTGGACACAGCCTCAGGCTCTGGCAAACACTTTTCTTGAACCTCAGGTCATTGTTGCTTAAGTCACAGCTGGAAGCTGGCTTCAGAACACACTGCTTTCTCCCTGGGCTTCAACAACCCTCAGTTTGCCTGTTGGCTCTTTCATAATGTCTCAGCCTCATAAAATGGTCACTTTCGGTTAAAAGATCTTATTACTACAAAAAGAGATGTTGAATCACACATTGAAGGTCACTGGTGAAATGTGATCCTTGAGACTCATTGGCCCTGGTCCAGGGCATGGGGAAGTGGATATTAAGAAGATAAATTAGAAGTCAAAACACAGTTCTGTTTTCCCCTGTGTCTTAGGCTGACTGTTTGTGATGAATTTTGCAAGGAAAAAAATCAGAACTCTCTCCCCGCGCCACCTTCAGAAGTCAGATTCCAACCTGGAGAGACGGTCAGCAGCTCTTTTTTTCAGCCCTGACATTACCAGAATGGTAATTTCTCTGGGTGGTAATACAGAAGGCTTCTTTTTTCTTCAAGTCCCTGAGGTTGGTTTTACCTTGCAACCCAGACATTTTTCAACTCTGTGCAGTTCAGCAAATCCTTGTTAATGGGTTGGTCTGGACCAGGTGAAGTGGATGTGGGCAGAGGACACAGAAGGATGTGCCAAGACTCCTTTCCTTGGAGCCTTAGTAGCCTTAGTCTCTGGGGGTAGGGAGAGTTGGGAGTAGGAGGACCAGACTGATGCGGTTGGTATGCCACTGGGACAAGATGGCATACCCTTTCTTTCTCTGACCCTAAACTGCAAGTATTATGATCAACTCCATTTATGGTGAGGAAACGGAGGCTTAGAGAGGTAAAAATGTCCAGGGCCAGTGGTGGAGCTGAGCTTGAGACCAGGTCTGACTGACTCCAAAGCTAGCCCTTTACCCCATATATGTTTCTGCCCTTCCTGGTGCCCATGAGAGCCCCAGGTTCAGTGGCCAGAATACAGAGAAGCATCTTTTTCGTTTGTGCAACTCACCCTCTTGGAAGCCATTTCTGTTTTCCTAGACCATCCCATGAACAGTTCTGAGGAGCAGGTGAATGCTCTCAGATGACAGATTCCTGTGTCCAGATGTGGAAGGTCAGTCTGCAGTGCAGCTTCATTCTGCGGTTGGGGCAGGAAGGTGCCATGCCTTTTATCCAAAGGGTGTGATGGAGGAAATCACTGGGGTAAGTCCAGTGACAGCTGTGAATTCAGGTCAAGTCAGCATTCAGGAGGATAGGAAGCTATCCCGAAGATCCACCTTCCCCCACCGCTACCCTAGCCTCACTTTCTTTGCTTTTCTTCCCCTTCATCCCTCTAGTAAATACAGATGCCACATAGAGCCAGTGTCCCCAGGGCTGACTTGCTCTTTGTTGTGCTGGTGTGGCTAGGCTTTCCCACTGGTGGGATGGCAGAAGAATGGGGAGAAGAGGTCATTTCTCCCTCCAGAAGCCATGGACTAAAACTTCAGGCCTCCAGGACTGTCTCTTATGGGGCACGCAAGCCCCAAAGACCCACCACTGCAGCACTTCACCTCTTTGCAAAGAAAACTCTGGATGAGGGCTCTGTAATAAAACTGGAGACTCCTCAGGGTAACTGTCCAGCTGTTTAAGACGACCTCTGGGGAAAGTGCCAGGTCCTTCCCACTCACCACTGGGAGAAGGCACAGGATGGATGGGACTATGAGTGTGGTCTGCTGGGTGGTTCTAAAGCTTGCGAGGCTACTTAGGACTGGAGGTATCCTTGGCTAGTTTCCTGGGGCTCTGAACATCTTCCTCTTTCCCACTTGTTCGTTGGAAAATGACCTGTGGCATCTCTCCTTGGCAGTGTCCTAGGAGAGTGTGGATACACTGATGGGCAAATCAGACAAGTCTTGTCCAGCTGGAGCTTACACTCTGGTGAGGAGAGGGGATAATCAAAATAATGAACATCAAAGGAGTAAAACATGGGGCCTGTCAGATGGTTATAAGTGTAGTGAACAAAAACAAAGTTGAGTACTTGGAATGGAAATATCGCAACAAGGTGCTGATAGTGTGTTGCACAAGCTGGTCTGGGAGAACCTCAGCAACATGTCCACATTTCAGCAGAGTCCTGAGGCTAGGGAGTGAGGCAGGAGGATATCTGAAGAGAGAAAACAGCAAATGCAAAGACCTTGCAAGGAGAATGTGTCTGGCATTTCTAAGGCTGAATGGCAGTGATGTTGCCAAAGAAACTAAGAGGGGAAAAAAGTCATGCTTAGGCCTCATAGGTGGTCATAAGGACTTTGGTTTTTACATTGTGGGAAGAAAAACCCAGCAGGGGGATTTGAGCAAGAGGAAAGACAGCATCAGGCTTACATTTTAAAGAATGCACTTGTCTGGGGCTTCTTTGTGGAGGACGGCTGGAAGAGGAGTGAGGACAGGAGGGGTGAGGGCAGGTAGAAGGCGATGACAATAATCCCTGTGGGTAATGAGGGCAACTTACACAGTGGCTGTAGTCATGGAGGTGGAGAAGTGGGTCGATTCTAGATACACCAAATAGACAACAAACACTTTTTGCTGATGGATTACTTCTGGGTTATGAGAGGAAAGGAAGAGTTAAGGAAGCCTTAAGTTTTTGGCTTGAGCCAGTGGAAAAATGGAATTGCTATTTAAGAATCAGAGAAGGCAGTGGAAGAAGCAGGTATGGGGAGAAGAAAATATGGAGACTGGGTGTTGGACATGAGATGCTTATCAGACCCCCAAGTGGAAGTGTTGAATAGGCGGTTGGACATGAGGCTGAGGTTCACAGGAGAAGTCTAGTTTATGATATATACATTTGGAAATCATCAGAGAATAGATGGTGTTTAAGGTCATGACACTGGGAATAAGTGTGGATGGAAAAGAGACCCGAGGACTCATCTCTAGGGTGCTCACTCCAACATTAAGCTGTCAGGAAGATGAAGAGCATTGGTGAAGGAGAAAGAAAGAACAGCTGGTGTGGTGAGAAGAGAAAAAGAGAGGTGTCCCAGTGTGATCAACATTAGAAAAATATGGTTCCTTACCAATCTCTAATTCTTCCATCCTTTTCAGGGCTCTTAATTTGAGCTTTGCCTGCAGAGGTAGCAGTCCCTTAAGACCATGTCACATCAGACTCAGAGATGCAGTCTTGGTTCCATCGTTCGTTCCAAGTGGGTTTCTAGAAGGATTCATTTGTCTTCAGCCAGGAAGAATTAAGACTACATTTCAGTTGGCAAGCAGCCTTAGACAAGTCCTGTAGTTAAGATGGACAGAGGTTTTCTTTTTTATGAATGGAAGGAAAGACTGAGATTTTTTAAAATGTTGAATTGCAAAGCAAGAACATCTGGACATCTTTCAGTTTGAAGTCTGAAATGGAGGTCTGATCTTGGCATAAATAGACAAACCTGGTGATGTTTCTGGGGAGTAATTATGGAACCATTTCTTTAGCAGCTGTTGGCTATTAGAAACGGAACTGCTGCGGCTTCAAAAGAAAATGTCGGAAGGAAGAGATCATCATTTTGCTTGAGATCAAGACACAGTCTGGTGTCTTAGAAGGAGCAAGAGACCTGAACTTGATTCAATTTCCAGATCTGCCCCTGATTGATTGTCCAACTGTAGGCCAGTTACTGAAGAATTCTGTCAGTGTTTTCATCTGTAACATGGGCATCATTTCTTCCATCTGCAGTGACATTGTGAGGATTCGCTAGGCACTTGTTTGTTATAGGCTTTAGTTAGGGCTGGTTGGCTTTATCTGCTTTCTTCTAGTGAGGAAGAGGTGGATCTGCTTAGGGAGGTTAAATAGTCTATATCATGGGCATAGGCATGTGCCTCCAAGGAGCTTCCCTGGTAGCTCAGCTGGTAAAGAATCCGCCCGCAATGCAGGAGACCCCAGTTTGATTTCTAGGTTGGGAAGATCCCCTGGAGAAGGGATAGGCTACCCACTCCAGGATTCTTGGGCTTTCCAGGTGGCTCAGATGGTAAAGAATCCACCTGCAATGAAGGATTTTGGGGTTCGATCCCTGGGTTGGGAAGATCCCCTGGAGGAGGGCATGGCAACCCACCCCAGTATTCTTGCCTGGAGAATCCTCGTAGGCAAAGGAGCCTGGTGGGCTATAGTCCACAGGGTCACAAAGACTCAGACACAAATGAGAGACTAAGCCAGCACAGCACATGTGCCTCCAGCTCTCCAAGAACAGACCTTCCCACAGGAAGGCTTTAATCCATTTGAAAACACAAAACTGTTTCTGTGAGAGCATGTGTAAGAGCCCTGTGGTGTGAGACGGTCTGAGGCGAGAGGGAAGGCTTCAAGATGATGCTTGAGCTAGGCTGGGCCCAGATGGACAGAGTGTGGATGGGTGAACTTGGAGAGGCAGCTCTGAGTTGAGTTCTGACTTGTCCAGAGGTGAGAGAGTTGAATGAAAATCCAGTTAATTTGAACTCATTTAAATCATCAGCAGCTGTACTAGAGAAAGTCCAGGAGAAGTTCATGTCTCCCAAGCACTCCCAGGCCTGCAGGATGTTGGGGTGTAATAGGCATTTATGATATGGAGTGGTGAATTCTCTGCAGGAAACCTCTTGTGCAAGTGACAAACTTTAGAAGATAGGGTTTAATTCAATAAGAGCTTTGGAGAATCTGGTGACTGTGAGTCGTAAGGAATCACAAGGGAGAGGGAGATAAGTTAGTTTCATCAAAGGCATGAGATCTCCTCATCACTGATCCAGGTGGAGCTTCCGCTAAGGGGCTTTGTTTGCTCAGTAGGTTCTATCTGGGTAACCAGGAAGGAATGCCCTGGCTTTCCCATCTGTTCTAGCTGCTATCTTCCTTCAATCTCTTGGAGTCACATCGGTCCCTCTCATTAGCCAGCTTGTATGAAGTCAGGTGAGCTGGGTTTGAATCTCAGCATCCACCCTGGCTACCGGTGTGGCTGCAATAAGTCAGTAACCTGCCTAAGTTCATTTCTCCAAATAGAATGGGGATATGACCCCTAACTCACAGGTCCCTGGGGGATGAGGCTATCACTTGCTTATATAGTGGGTGTGTGGGAGTTAGAAGATGGTACCCCACCCTCTGGGGCTTCCTTGGTGGCTCAGTGGTAAAGAATCCACCTGCAATGAAGGAGATGTGAGTTTGTTCCTGGGGTCGGGAAGATCCCCTGGAGAAGAAAATGGTAAGCCACTTTGGTATTCTTGCCTGGGAAATCCCATGGACAGAGGAGCCTAATGGGCTGCAGTCCATGGGGTTGCAAAGAGTTGAATACCACTTAGCGACCAGACAACAGCAACCCCTTCCTCCAAACATTTCACATCCTCTTCCATGGTGTGATTGGTGGTGCCCCTAGGGTGGACAGGATATGCCTCATCCACTGTATAAACCATAGCCGCCACTATTATAATCATTATTACCACCTTGATGGAAGATAGCTCCAATCTGACCTTTTGACAGGTTATTTGGATTAGCCCGATGCCTGGTTACTCAGACTTCATTACAGAAGAGCAGTTCTCCTTTGACCAGCAAATATATAATCTGACAATAGCCAAGGGTGTGCCAAGAGCCATGTGTTCTTATTCGACCTTCTTTAGAACTCAGTGTCAAAAGCTGAGGGTTTTCAAAATGTTGGCCATCTCTAAATCACTGCGCTGCCAAAATAATTCCTACCACAGAGCAGACTGTCTCCAGCCATCAGAGACCAAAATAGAGCCTAATGGATTTAGGAAGCAATCATGCTTCTAAAGACATTTGTGGGTTGTAGCTCATAAAATATTAATTCTTTCTGTTTGTCTTTAAGAATATATTTTATATGTTAATGCATTATTGAAAGGTGCTTGTAATGTTAAGTGACTTAAGACTTGGGCATTGAATGGCCAAAGTTAATTTTTTTGAAATCTAAATATAAAATAACAAGACAAAACCAAAGCCCACTGACCACACTGGTAGACATGAGTTGACAGCCATGGAATCAAGCTGTACCCTTGTACAATGAAGTTGTTTTATTCGCATTTTGATAGGCAAATAAATAACTTATGTATGATATTTCTCACCTAATAAAATGTTTCATTGTCAGATTTACTGGACACATTTATGAAATTACAGCTATGCAGCTCAGCTTTATTTGGCCTTAATAACATTAGAGCTGAGAAGAGTTTTGCCTGGGTCTTCAGTGTACAGAAGGATGCAGGTGAAGGAGGAAGGATCAAAAATCACAGGAAGCAGGGGCAGTTGGAGAAAATACAGGGGAAACTGTTTAAGAGGGGCTCAGAATTCATCTTCTGAATGGAAAGTGTTGTAGACATTTGGGTTCTTCTGAGAGTGGGCGTGTACTCACAATACAGCAGTACACAAGTTATGTTTCTTGGTATATTTCATGGAACACTACCTTCTAGAAGGAATGCTTGAATGCACTTTTTTAGGGGGCCACAGATCACTCTGAAAATTTAAACTATGGTGCCACAGTTAAGAAACATGCTCGAGACTTGCCTGGTGGTCCAATGGCTAAGACTCCACCCTCAGAATGCAGGGGGCCTGAGTTCAATCCCAGGCTGGGGAACTGGATACCACATGCCACTGCTGAGACCTGGCATAGCCAAATAAATACTATGAATAAAAGTGGAAGGAAAGAAACATGGTCACATTTGCATGTACACAAAATTCTTCACGTGATTTCTGAGGGCCCTTCATGCCTGGCAGAAGAAGACTATCAGGCTTTGATCTGGTCCGGCCGTCTTGTTTTTCGCTCTAGAACATTAAACCCAAAGAGGTGGTGGCCCGCCTAGGGTCACCCAGCCCCTGACACCTCATCCCAGTGCCATCGCTCCATGTGGTGAAGGTATGAACAAGGCACGGAGGCGTGTAGACTCTGGAGCAAGTGTGCCTGGCTTCATACTCTAGTTTTGTTCTTACTATTGGTTTGACCTTGAGCGAGTTATTTCTCTTTTTGTGCCTAAAATGTCCTCATGTTTAAAGTGAAGATAACAGTAGCTGCCACTATACAGACTTGTTATGAATATTAAATAGACTGATCTTTTCAGAGCTTGGTGCTTGAAACACAGTAAGCACTTCGTAAGTATTTGTTTTCATTGTTGTGTGTCTAGATCAAAGTCCCCTGCATTAAGCTCTCATAGCTCTTTGTATGTTTTCTTCTGAGTCTGGTTTTTTTTTTTCCCCCCTCCTTTGTTGTGCTTATAATGTAATTTATATGACTTTGAAACTATCTTGATTCTGTTTGCTTATTTATCTTTGGTATATTTGGGCGTAAATAGATAATGCTTCATCCTCGGCACCTACAATGGCTCTTGATACATATTAAGCCATCAGTAGTCATTCATTAGGGCCCTTGTGGCTCAGATGGTAAAGAATCTGCCTGCAGTGCAGGAGACTTGGGTTTGATCTCTGGGTTGGGAAGATCCCCCGGAGGAGGGCATGGCAACCGACTCCAGTATTCTTGCCTGGAGAATCTTATTGACAGAGGAGCCTGGTGGGCTACAATCCATGAGGTCACAAAGAGTCGGACATGATTGAGCAAGTACAGCAGCACAGCTAACCTCTCTGTGCCTCTGTTTACCTATCTGACATATGGAGTGATATTTGCTCCTACCAAATAGGGTTGATAAAAAGATGAGTTAATCTAAAGCTTAGACAGTGACGGGCAAATAGTAAATGCTTAATAGACATCAACTATGATGATAATTTATTGGCTAATTTTCAGCAAACCTTTACAGAGTATTGATTATTTTCTAGGGCCTTGCTGGGTGCTTAAGATATAGTTGGACTTGAGAAAAAATAACATACCTCTTCCATGATGGGGAGTGGAATTCAGCATCTCCTAGGGGAGCAAGAGAAACTTGTCCACAGTTCCATGCTGGTGAGCCAGAAGGAGCCGGCGTGGGACAGAGAGCTCACCAGTTTTGGGCCCAAGAGCAGGGACAAGGGCCTTCCCAGAGAAGGGGCATTAAAGAAAAGCAGGGGTTAGCATCGTAGTATCAATGGGAAGGGGACTTCACTGGTGGTCTTGTGGTTAAGAATGCGCCTTGCAATGCAGGGAACTGGGGTTCGATCCCTGGTCAGGGAACTAAGATCCCACATGCAGAAGAGCCACTAAGCCTAAGTCCTGCTACTAGAGAATCCATGCTCCAAAACAAGACATCTGGCATGACGTGGCAAAGATCCTGAGAGCAGCAACTGAGTCCCGACACAGTCAATAAATAAATATTTTTTTAAGAAAGAAATGGGAGGAAGGGCATTCCATGTGTGAATGGAACAGCATGTTCCAAAATAGAGAGTTGGAAGCAGCAGCTATGTTTGTGGAATGGCAAACATCAAGATGCTGTTCACCCATTTAATTCATTCTGTTAGTATCCAGCGAGTCCCAACAATGTATGTACTAGGCACTGTTCTGAGGATAGTGCAAAGAACGAACTGGATAAAGGCCCTGGGGTCATGAGGCTTCAATCCTAGCACAAGAAGACAGAATGAACAGGCGTGGATATAATGTTTCTGATGTTTAGAAACACTGTGGGAAAAACAAAGCAAAGTCAGGGATATAAGGTATGTGGTTAGGAGAAGGGGTGTTATTTGAGATGGGATGATCAGGGGAGGTCTCTTTGATAAGTGACATCTGTACAGAACCTGAAGAAAGTGAAGGAGGAAACATGGGACTCTCTAAGGAGACAGCAATTAGTTCAGGTAGAGAAGCAGTCATGTGCAAAGGCCCTGAGGTAGGAGCAGGCTGTACCTGTTGGAAGATAGAGTGAAGAGGCCACCTTGAGCATGGGTAGGAAGGAAGACAGAGAGTTGAGGGGCCTTCCTGCTCAGGGCCATGGCATAAGCTCTGCCAAGTGATTGAGCTTTCTTGTTGAGAGCCTTTCTTGTTGGAAAAGCATGGAAAAGTTTTAATCAAAAGTGATGTGGTCACATTGTACTTGACAATGATAACTCTAGCTTGAGAGTTTAATGCAGTAGAGGGGAGTCAAGTGGGGAGGAGTTCAGGGGTGATCTGGGGAAAGAGGAGGGAGGCCTGAACTGGGCAAGCTGATTACGCCCTATCTGTCTCCTTTACTGCCTGCAAGTTCCCCTCTTTCTTTGGGCCTCGCCAGCACCTCACTTGAAATCAGCCTTACCCTCTAAATTAAACTGTGGGCAGGAAAGATCAGAATTCAGTTGTCTGAGCCCATGAGGCAAAGCAACTTTCAGCTTTCTGTGGGTACAAATAAAATTTCTGCAGCTTGAAGCCTAGGTTTAGAACAGTGAGACATTTTTATGTTGTTATACTGCATCGCAAATCAGATTATTTTTTTAAAAATTAATGGCATCTATCATTTAAAAGAATTTTAAATGCGTCTTTGTCTCCACTCTCGGAAAACACTAACTCTTAGTTTTTATGCTAAATCGAGTGATCACAACCCAAGAACTCAGCAGTTTTGCACTTTAAACATTTACTCCACGATTTATTTCCTTCCAATGAATTCATGATTAAATTTTAAACCCACACGCCTATTCAGCAAGGAATCAGAGAACAGAGGGTAAAACGACTTTTGTCTTTCTTCTTTTAAGTTTTAATTTGGAAGTGCTCTCTGGTGGGTCTTCAAAACTCATCACTGAGCTTCTGCCTCCTGTTCCCCCCACACCATCCAACTAGCACTTGGGTTCCCCAGGGCAGTGGATAGGAGTGTGGACCAAGGACAGAGTCAAACGGCAGCTGACTTGTCCATCCTAGCTAGTTTGTCCCTTGGCCCCGGAAGGTAGGAATTGGTATCTATTGTCCTAGAAGAGCCCAGAGTCCTGATGTCTCTGAATGTTCACGAATAAGAAGAAAATACTCACTGACGTGTGTGCTAAACACTGCTGGTCTGAGACCACCAGGTCCCCCCAGATCAACAGGGAAGCAGATGTTTGGGAGGTGCCTTCCAGGATACTGATAGTTTTTCACCCAGATTCTGACCCTGGGCTGACTCCCTGCCTCCTTCCTTCCCACCTGGTCTCCATCTCCCTCTCTGTTAAACGATCCCTTCCCTTTAGCAGTGGCTGTTTCTACTCTCCTCCTCGCAGAGTTCTTTCTGCAGCCAGAGCTGTATTTCCTCCTGAGTGAAGGAGTGATGTTTGTGTTGTTTAGTCACTAAGTCGTGTCCGACTCTTGTAACCCCATGGACTGTAACCTGCCAGGCTTCTCCATGGGATTTTCCAGGCAAGAATACTGAGATGGATTGCCATTTCCTTCTCCGGGGATCTTCCTGACCCAGGGATCGATCCCATGTCTCCTGCATTAGCAGGTGGATTCTTTATCACTAAGCCACTTGGGAAGCCCTTGAAGAAACGATGAGAAGACTATTAAAAGTGTTTGTCTGTCCTCCTCTCCCTCTGCACAAACCACTTGCATCCCCCCGGCTCTTGCCACCCACCTGCCACATTCCCACAGGTGCTTGAAAACCCCTTGACACAGTGGGAAAAGCTGGGTATGAGACATAGGCCTGGGCTGGAAGCTTTACACTGCCACTTCCTACCTGTAACATTGAATGTATTATTAAGTCTTTCTAGGCTTCAGTCTCCCCATCTGTAAAATGGGATCAGCTGTACCTGTTGATTAATATCTGCCCATGGCCAGCAGAGAGCAGGTGCATCAGGGAACAGTGACATTTTCTCTATGGTATTTGGCCTTCGGGTGAAGACATTGAATCTTCAAAAAGAACCTTTTAAAAATGCAAAAGGGTTATCTCAGAGAGATGCCATAATTACCCAGGTATGGATTGCTCGCTCAATAAACATGACAGGACCACTGGAATAAAGGAGAAGTGTGGCCTTGGGGAACGGAGTGGGGTATGCTGTTTGGTGCTGGGTACAAGGAACAAACCCCAGGAAAGAGCTACAAGGTGCCTGATGGGGTGAGCAGAGGTGGAACACATTTTGCCAACTTCTGGCTGTCAGCCCAAGCTGGCTCGGCCCTTGTGTTCTTGCTTTGTGGCTCAGGGAAGCTGGACCCCCTGGCAGCCAGCTGGACTTAGGGGAGGGCACAATTTGAACTCATCCGATTTGAATCTGAGCGTGGTCACCCACTGGCTAGGTGAGTTGGGACAGCTGACTATTTTTCTGATCCTCGATTTCCTCATCTGCTAAATGAGGGGCTTATCTAACAGGTGTGGGAAGATCCTGTGGCAAAAAGGGTGAAAGCATTGTTTTGGTGAGAGGAACAGGAAAGACAGAGACAGCAGACCACCTGCCTTAAGTCACAGAGTAGACGGAACCAGGCCCGCAGGTCTCTCTTCTCCAGGCTGGCCTGCTCAGACGCTTCCTGATACCTCTCCAGGTAGCCTCTGGAATTAGCCATTCTCTCAGGATGGGCTCATGTCAGTTCAGTTCAGTCGCTCAGTCATATCTGACTCTCTGCGACCCCATGGACTGCAGCATGCCAGGCTTCCCTGTCTGTCATCAACTCCCAGAGCTTGCTCAAAGTCATGTCCATCACATTGGTGATGCCATCCAACCATCTCATTCTCTGTTGTCCCCTTCTCCTTCTGCCTTCAATCTTTCCCAGCATCAGGGTCTTTTCCAATGAGTCAGTTCTTTGCATCAGGTGGCCAAAGGATTAAAGGTTCAGCATCAGTCCTTCCAGTGAATATTCAGGACTGATTTCCTTTAGGATTGACTGGTTGGATCTCCTTGCAGTCCAAGGGACTCTTAAGAGTCTTCTCCAACAACATAGTTCCAAAGCATCAATTCGGTGCTCAGCTTTCTTTATAGTCCAACTCTCACATCCATACATGACAACTGGAAAAACCACAGCCTTGACTAGACAGACCTTTGTTGGCAAAGTAATGTCTCTGCTCTTTAATATACTATCTAGGTTGGTCATAGCTTTTCTTCCATGAGCAAGCGTCTTTTGATTTCATGGCTGTGATCACCATCTGCAGTGATTTTGGAGCCCACAAAAATAAAATCTGTCACTGTCTCTATTGTTTCCCCATCTATTTGCCATGAAGTAATGGGACCGGATGCCATGATCTTAGTTTTGTCACTTCGAATCTATTTCTCTTCACCCACCCTTGTTGTTCTTCTATCTTTTTTGCAGTTATCCAAGCTTAGTTTTCTCTTGAAATTGTCTACTGTCACCACTGCCTTGTATGGGATCTGGGCCTCACTAGCCAGACACTCCATAGCCAAGAGAGTCTGGTTTGTTCTTCGCCTGTAAAACATACCCATAAAAGAAGCAGCATGGACTCATGACTATTTGGGGAAATTCATTGAAATCACCTCTTTCCCAATATGCTCCTGATTCTCTGTACTCTCTCTCATCTCTCTGGCCCCAAACTTCTGTTTCACATACCAAATTCCATATCTTCCTCTGCTCCCCTGTTTGGGAGTAACTTCCAAGCTGGGATTTTGTTTCTGATGTCATAGATGGTTTTCAACTTTGTTAACTCATTTGATCACTGTTTCCCAGTGCCAGGTGGAGGCTTATTTGGATCGGGGCAGTAAAGGAGATGGAGGTCCTGTCCTGACCTTGACAGAATATGTGGCTCACCTAGGAAGGCTGCCTCCTGCCGGTGTGCAGGTTCTTTCCCTGCTTACTTACTCATTCATTTATACACAGTTTTGAGTATCTACTCTGAGCCACGCATGGTGGCTGGAAATATTAATATTTCCAGGGGACTGGAAATATTAATACCATGCACAAGACAGACTCTGCCCCCACAGAGCTGATTGTATAGAGACAAGTAACAAGGCAGCAACAATACTGTTGAACAGGGCTGTGCTGTGAGAGGATGGGGAGGAGCACTAAATTCCAATTTAATGGTGGTCAGGGAAGACTTCCTGGAGGAAGCCAATCTCATCTGAGATATGAAGGGTGACTAGGAGTTAACCAGTTAAAGGAGTGCAGAAAAGAGTATGCCAGATAGCAAATGGCGTGTGCAAAGGCCTGCAGGCATCTGAATGAATGAAGGATGGCAAGAATGTGGAATGGGGTGAAGGAGTCAGGGTTGAGGTATGTGCAGAACGTGGAAGGGTTTGCAGGTGTGCTAGGGAGTTTGGGCTTTCTCCTGTGGACAATGGGGAGCTAAGCGATGCTTGTAAACATGAGATCTGCATTCTGGGGAGAGTCCTGTGCTGCTGTGTAGAAGACAGAGCTAGCCACCAAGACTGTGGTGGTGATAGGTGACTTTAGCCCTTGAACTTGTGCTCTGTAAAGAACTCCACCCACCCACAGCCGCCCCATGTGCTCCCTTTCCCAGCTTGCCCCTTGAAATCTCCAGCCTCTCTTCCCTTCCACACTTGGCATGCAGTATGTCTAGGCTTTATCCAATCAGCACTGGCTGGCTGAGTGCCTTGCTCGTTCCGGCTGGGGCCCAATAATGCATGTCCTCCTTTGTTTCATTGTGCAAATATGTGTCTGCGATGTGGTTGGGACTGATAAGTAAAGAAAATTGTGTAGCTTAACAGCAGACATTTCATGACCTCAGGAGTCTCCCAAGATGCATGCTCCCAGCAAATTGTCGGCAAGCCCATTTATCACGGTGCTGACCTGGGACTCTGTGTGCATTTCCCTATGAAAATGGCCCGGCGCCGTCAGTTCCCATCTGCCCCAACGCCACCATAATGAAGCAAGCTTTAACTAACCCTGGTACCCACTGAGCGGTCCCATCACAAATGGCTTTCAGGATGCAGACACCTGCGTGTGGAATGCATCATCTTCCTAATGGTGGATTTGTGTGGAAATCCAATACACCCTTGAAGCTTTATTTATTTTCGGCTTAGGTAATTGGATACCATTAATTATTTATATTTTGTGTTGCAAGTGGGCAGGAAAAGGGCAGAAGAGGGGGAGGTTGGGAGAGGGACAGCCTACCAGTTGCAATCCTGGCAAGCAGCTGAAATATTCTGAACCATGATTACATATGAGATGGTTGTGTGAGCCACTCCAAATAAATTTTGCTAGAAATATTGTATGTGATTTCCCAGAAACTATTTGGTGACTCCTTCAGGCAAAAATTACATTTTATCAGTGTTTGTGAAGTCCTGGGTAGTCAGATTCCTGCTACCCCCAAACTCATCACACTACATAGCTGTGACTTTAATAAGAGCAAACTGCAAACTTTTACTGGGTATGTACCACGTAGCAGGCATGGTGCTTTCAGTACAAATGTTACAGGCATTTGAAACTCACAACAACCCCATGAATTATCCATTCAATTATTATCCCTGTTTTACAGATGAGGGAACTGAGGTTAAAAAGATCATCTTGCCCAAGGTCACAGCTAGTGAATGACAGAGGCAGGATTTGAATCTGGGCCTGGCTGACTTAGACTCCGGAGCCCCTTTTTTGCGGAGGATATGAATACTTTAAACTGAAGACAGGCACCCCTCCCACCCTACCCCAGAGCCCGTGAGTCCCACTGGGGTCTTAAGCTGCCTGATAGGATCAAGAAGGAGAAGCGGATAGAGCCCCTGCTTTCATACTTGGCTTTCTTTATGAGTTGTGAAGCTAAAGGTTACTCTGTTAATTAAAAGGGGAGAAAAGGGGGCTGTTGGAGGATCAGTGGCAAAGTGACTCCAATTAAACCTTTAATGAGTATATTAAGCCATGTAAATCACACGCCTTCTTTTCCCCTTTGGGAACGTCAGCTTCCCTTGGCGAGCAAATCATTGGCCTGCCCTATGTCGGCTGGGGTCTCTGGGAAGCTATAGAGATGGTGGGTTTATTCTGCAAATGCAAAAGCTGAATGATGCTAGAGGGTTTAAAAAAGAGAAAGTAAAGAAGGATCCCCTCTTTAATCACTAGTGTTTTACTAAATGTGACTTCCAGAGTTAACAAATCATGGGGACAAATTTAGGCATTGCTTTTCCTGATCTTTCATTGTGTGTGTTAGTTGCTCGATTGTGTCCAGCTCTTTGCAACCCCATGGACTGTAGCCTGCCAGGCCCCTCTGTCCATGGATTCTCCAGGTAAGAATACTGGAGTGGGTTGCCATTCCTTTCTCCAGGGGAATTTCCTGACCCAGGGATCGAACCCAGGTCTCGTGCAATGCAGACAGATTCTTTACCACCTGAGCTAAATGTGACTTCCAGATTTAACAAAGCGTGGAGACTGATTTAGGCATTGCTTTTCCTGATCTTTCATTACCAGATCTTGATTTTCTTTGAAACGTCAAATCTCTCCCAGTCACCTGCTGAGCTCTCAGCTTCATTCTTGGGTGGTGGGTGGGATCTTGGAATGTTCCCCGGTCTTCTTATCACTTAGGTAAATAGCCCTGGACTGCCTAGAGGGACCTTGGCAAGGTTGAAAGGGGAAGTGATCCAGTGCAATGGTCTCCCCTTTCAGTGGAATGGTGGAAGCCATGAGCCGTATGAGTCTAGGACTCATTCGCTCAGCAAATCTTTACAGAGCTTCTGGGCTCATGCTCCAAGATTTACCTTTGCTATTTAACTTAGTTTTCTCAAAAACCCTTGGAGGTGGACTAATTATTGCTCTCCCATTCTAAAGATGAAGAAACTGAGACTCAAGATAGTTACTTACTCAAAGTCAAACAGATACTCTTACAGAGCTAGGATTTGAACCCAAGTCTTGTTGACTCCAAAGTTTGGGATCCTATTCAACCCCAGATGGAGGGAAATGACTGAATGTTCTGGGCTGAGCCAAGGGCTCAGATTCAGTGGAAAGGGGCCAGACCAGGGACTAGGAGCTTCTCTGGAAGGCCGCGTAGAGCTGCTGGGCACAAGAGACTGGACCCTGCAGAGAGAGTCCAGGGTGTCCACAGACCTCTGTGGACCAGCATCCTCTGGGGGGTGTTCCCCCACCTCCCCACCCAACTCTGGTCCAGGGGATGTAGACACAAGGGAGACCTTTCTGGCGGCTGGGACCTTCCCAAGAGCCACACGACAGTTGTGGGCAGCCTTGGCTGGGTTATAAAGGCGACACATGGTTTGTTTCAGGCAACTCCTGCCCCACATCAGGGCCTTCTTTTCATCCACTCACATGGAACCTCATTCTAATCCCTGCCTGATTCATATTTTCAACACATACTTCAATAATGTTAAGTGTGCCAGGCACTATTCTAAGTACTTTATACACACTGATTCACTTAATCTCCATAACAACTCTTCTAAGTAGATCTTATTATCCTATTTTACTAATAAGGACATAGGCAGGGAAAGGTTAAGTAACTTGCCCAAGGCCACACAGAATGTGGCTAAGCTGGGATTTCCTAAGCCAAGAGGGGCTTCCCTCATAGCTCAGTTAGTAAAGAATCTGCCTGCAATGCAGGAGACTCCAGTTCAATTCCTGGGTCAGGAAGACCCCCTGAAAAAAGGATAGGCTAACCACTCCAGTATTCTGGCCTGGAGAATTCCATGGACTGACTCCATGGTCGCAAAGAGTCAGACAGGACTGAGTGACTTTCACTTTCAAGCTGGGATTTAAACCCAGAGAATTTGGCTCCAGCATTTGTACTCCTGACTACTACCTTGTGCTGATGTTTCTGATAGCTCCCTAAAGGGATATTTTTATTTCAAAGGAGGGGGAAAAAAAACCACTTTCAAACATAAATAATGAAGGTGTGGGCTTCCCCCACAGCTCAGCGGTAAAGTA